>JASPKP010007357.1:7500-12891 GCA_030674155.1 Stramonita haemastoma
AAAGAAAAAACAGAAAGGCAGAAAAGGGAAAAGCAGACGGATATACACACACATGCACCCCACACAAAACACACACACACTCGTACGCACGCACAACGTGCACGCACCCCAACACAAAACACACACACGCAGGCACACGCAAAATTCACACATATACACACAAAACTATAATTCCTCCGGCCCCCTTCCCCGCCCACCCCAAACATACATAGACATCTTCCCCACTCTCCTGTCGCCCCCCCACCACCCCCCCACCCCCTCACACACACACACACAACAGACACCACACACACACACACACACACTACACACACCACACACACACACACACACACACAACACACACACACACAACACTCAACACTCAATTTCAAAGATCGTCCGAGCGTACTGAAATTTGACATTTCTGGGAATGAGAATAATCGATAGAAGCCGAAGCAATTACACGGCTTAGGCAAAGAAAAAAAAAGAAAAGAAATAGACCAACAAAAAAAAAAGGTATCTGGTGATATTTCACTGTTTCTTTCTTTTGAGCTGGTTCGACTTCGTTGGAATCTTCTGGCTACTTTACGAAAGACGATCGATAGAACTTGGAACATCACTCAGGGGTTTTTGTGTTGTTGTTTTTTTTTCCCCTGTCTTTTATTTTTCCTCTCCTGTCTTCTTTGAAGTAATGATATACTCGCTGTCCTTCTGATGTAAGTCAACCAGATTGTACACAGGACTTATTTTGGTGCTTTTGAGGAGAAGTTAAAGAAGAAGAAAAAAGAAGAAGAAGAAGAAGAAGAAGAAGAAGAAGAAGAAGAAGAAGAAGAAGAAGAAGAAGAAGAAGAAGAAGAAGAAGAGGAGGGGGAGGAAGGAGGGGGAAAGGAGGAGGAGGAGGAGGAGGAGGAGCAGCAGCAGCAGCATAGCAGCACAGCAGCAGCACCCAGCAGCAGCAGCAGCAACAGCAGAGGGGGACAGATAGTGTAGTAGTAGTAGTAGTAGTATTGTCAGAAGCAGTAGTATTCGTAGCAGCGGCAACAGATATCACAAAGGAGGAAAGACAAACAAAGCAACTTGGTGCATAAATGAATGAAAAAAAATGGTTACGTTGTCATTTTATTTGTCAAAAAAATCTATTCTAAAATCCTCAATCTAACTCCAAACCTTTTCATTAAATCTTTTGTATCCATTAAAACTTCATTTAAAAAAAAAATCTCCCGGTCAGTGTTTACATCCCTTTCTCCTTTTGAATCCATTCATCCTCTCCCTCCTCCCTATCCATCTCTCCATCCACACATTTCTACCCCCCCAAAAAAGAGAGAAACACAACCCAAACAAAACAAACAAACAAACAAACAAAATTCTGTCCACAAAATTAAATCCTCTTGCTTGGACTCCAAAATCTTTCACTGCTAAACTTGCAAAACGCCAACAAAACACTCATCGTCTTTTGAAATAAAATACAATAAAAGAAAGAAAAATAAAAACAATTATGCCAAAGACTGTTCACAGAAGCGGACTGGCGGTGCCAATCATGGAAGCAACCAATCAAACCGAGCGCGGCATGGCATTTCTGGCATTCGAAGCAGAACTCTTGTAATCAGCTAGTAATAACGAGCCTCTCTTTAAAGCATAAGAGACTAGCTGCTTCTGCTTCTTCTGTCCCTCTCTTGTCTTCTGTCTCTCTGTCTGTCTAGTCTGTCTGTCCCCTGTCCCTCTCTCTCTCTTGTCTCTGTCTCTTTTTGTTTTGTGTCTCTGTTGTGTCTCTGTCTCCGAATGTCTCTCTCTGTCTCTTGCTTTTTTGTCTCCTCTCCTCTGTGTGTCTCTTTCGCTGTCTCTCTGTCTTTGCCTCTCTGTCTCTTTTTTGTTTCTGACACTGTCTCTCTGTCTCTGTCTCTCTGTCTCTCTCTTTGCCTCTCTGTCTTTGCTTCTCTATTTGTCACTCTCTCGTTTTTCCCCAAACAAACCCCACACACACTCTCTCTCTCTTTGTTTCTCTTTGTCTTTCTCTGTATCTTTCTGTATCTCTATCTCTGTCTCTTTGTCTCCCTTTTCTCTCTGTGCGCCTCTCTCTCCCCTCTCTCTCTCACTTCATCTCTTCTCTCACTCTCTCTCTCTCTCTCTCTCTCCTCCCCTCTCTCTTCCCCTCTCTTCCATCTCTCTCATCTCTCTCTCGCTTTCTTGCTTGCTGCTCGCTCCTTTCTTCTGTCCAGTGCAATTACAAAACAAGGTAAAAGGGATGTACAAGGAGGGTGGAGGGGGTGTGAGGGCAAGAGTAGGGGATAAGAAGAAGAGAGGTTGAGAAGTGAGAGGAAAGATGGGAGGGGGGTGAAGAGGATGGACGAAGGGAGAGTTGGAGAGAGAGAGGGAGAGAGAGAGAGAGAGAGAAGAGAGAGAGAGAGAGAGAGGGGAGAGAGAGAGAGGGGAAGAAGAGAGAGAGAGAGAGAGAGAGAGAGAGACGAGACAGAGACAGACAGACAGACAGACAGACAGAGTCAGACAGACAAAGAGACAGACAGACAGACAGAGACAGAGACAGGGACAGAGAGAGACAGAGAGACAGACAGACAGACAGACAGACAGACAGATAGACAGACAGACAGATATAGAAAAACAGAAAGACAAACAGAGAGACAGCCAGACAGAATAGAGAGAATAAGCAGCCGAAGCAGAAAGAAGGAATAGAGACAAGAACAAAAACACATATGCTCAGACAGAGAGAGAGAGAGACAGAGACAGACAGACAGATAGACAAACAGACAGACATACACCAGCCAGACAGACAGACATATAGATAATCAGTTTTGTTGATCCAAGATTTTGCGTTGTATAGGAATGAGTCATTGTTATTATTATTATTGTTATAATCATTCATAATGATTATTGTTGTTGTTATAGCATGCGTATAGTTACAGACAAGCAGACGGACAACAGCGACAGAGACAGAGAAAGACAGTCAGAGACACAAACAATCGACCGATTCCCAATAGAGGATATTAGAAAAGAGAATATGAAGAGAACAATAAAGAGAAAAACACAGACACATAGACAGACAGACAGACAGACAGACAGACAGACAGACAGACAGACAATCATTTAGACAGGCAGGCAGGCAGGCAGGCAGGCATCAGACAGACAGACAGACAGACAGACAGACAGACAGAGAGACAGACAGACAGACAGACAGACAGACAGACAGACAGACACAGGCAGACACAGGCAGACACAGGCAGACAGACACAGGCAGACAGACAGACAAACAGTTAGACAGACAAGCAGGCAGGCAGGCAGGCAAGCAGGTAGGTAGGCAGGCAGGCAGGCAAGCAGGTAGGCAGGCAGGCAGGCAGGGAAGTAGTCAGACATACAGTTTGAGACAGTACTGTAGAACCATAAACCTGATTATCTATGCCAGTAGGACCACTTCAAGACTTCCTTCAACTAAAGTATTCGGTGTAAGTCACTGAAATGACCCCTCCGCCTCCCTAAATCCCCCTAGCTGTTATGTTAAAACTTAGAATATATTTTAATCTGCACCGCTACCAGCAACAGCAACAACAGCACATCAGTAGCAACAACAATAACCACATCACACACACACAAACACAAAAACATACACACACGTAAGTACGTACACATGTACGCACGCACGCACGCACTCGTAAACGCACGCCCGCACACACACACGCATTCTCTCTCTGTCTCTCTGTCTCTGTCCTCTGTCTGTCTGTCTCTCTCTATATATATATATGTATCTGTATCAGTCTCTCGCTATCTGTCTGTCTATCTGTCTGTCTGTCTGTCTGTCTGTCTCTATCTCTCTTTCTCTCTCTCTCTCTTTCTTTCTCTCTCCTGAAATGTTTTTTTACTAAGCAAAGGTAAGAAAAACTTTTAGCGTGCGCTTGAAATTCGTGTGTTGGCATTATGTTAAAAGCTAGTATGTAGATCATTTCTCACACTGGAGAAAAACTGCAGTGGTAGTAGAGGTGGGGTAGGGGGTAAGGTGGGGGTGGGGGGGGGGGGGGTTGAAGGGGTCTGGCTTTTAAATGGAATTCATATCAAAACATTCCTGCTTTTAGGTAGCTAGTTTAGATTTGGCATTCGCATCCTGTACGTAACTGTCTTGCTTTCTTGATTAAATAAAAAATAGGAAAAAGAAAATAATATTTAAAAAGTCATTATTGATCATCTTGAAAAAAAATCTCTGTGGCTGGCATAAGAGGAAAGCAACAACCTGGCCCAAGCCAAAAAGCTCTGTCGGTTATTGTTGTAAGCAAAGTGATTCTTCTTCTTTTTCCTTTTTCATGATTATCAAACGCTCAGACAGCAACTGTTGTTACTTGTCACATGTACAAAAAAAAGCCGTTGTGATGACATTAAGTACAACACAAGTCAGGCCTAGCGAATCCGACTTCTGCGTGAGAGAGAATTGTTATGTTTTTAAGCCTTTCTGTGGAGAAAAGGCAGTAAAATGGACCAAGAAGGCGGAAAATATAACAAGAAAAAGGTTACAGGAAGAAAAGGAACAAGCAGACACAAAAAGAGGAATAGAAAAGAGGGAATTTTAGCGCAGAATTTTCAGGAGGTGGGGGTGGGATTTATACTAACAGGCCCCTCTGGCATTCCCACGGGGGAAGGAAAGCGATAAGTATAGGACCTGCTTTGAGATATCGTGACTATATTCTGAAATGCTCTGTGAGGATTGCCATCATGCAGGACAAGATCCTTGTAGGATGACTTGTATCCTCCTTCAAAGGAGAAAACAATCTTCTGAGGTCGGAGTCTGGCTGCCTGTATGGCAATGTACAAGCACCAATCATGCACGAAAGCTTCTTTGTCAATTTATGGTCTCACAGGGATTCTCAGGTAGGATGATTAAGATGAAGTGCATGTTGTGGGTGGGTGACCAGTGGCGCGTTTAAACTAGGAAGCACTCAAAAACAACAACACCAACGCCAACAGCAACAGCAACATTAACAACAGCAGCATGGTCAACAACAGCAACAACAGTAGGGAAGCAACAGCAGCAACAACAACAACAACATTAACAACAACAAAAACAGCAGAAACGACAACAACACCAACAATAACACCAACAACATGAACGCCATCCAACCACCACCACCACCACCACCACCACCACCACCACCACCACCACCACCACCACAACAACAACAACAACAACAACAAACAACAACAACTAAACAACAACAACCAAAAATGTTCAACGAGTTCAGTAATCTCAATTTGCCCTCGACAGTTTTGCCTTAGGGAACTTTTTGTCATGTAGGGGCCATTTCTCTTAAACAGTCGAGTAGGAAGAGCAGAAGGAACATTCCAGAGCCATTATCACCCCACCCCCACCCCCCACCTACCTACCCACCCACCTCTTCAGAGCCTGATGACAAA
>JASPKP010007358.1:0-12890 GCA_030674155.1 Stramonita haemastoma
TGTGGGGGTGTGTTTTTGTGTGTGTGTGGTTGTTGGGGTTTGGGGTGGGGTTTTGTTTTGTGTGTGTGTGTGTTTTTGGTTTTTTTTTTTTGGTTTGTGTGTGGGGGGTTGTTGGGTTTGTGTGTGTGTGTTGTTGTTGTAAGACACAGAACAGACAGAAAAAATGTACAAAAGCTTTGAATGGCGTGTTTACCCCCTTGTGCTGTGCACATGTATTTTTTTAAGCATTTTTTTGGGGATTTATGCACATGTGTATGTTTTGCAGTGTTCTGGTTTATTGGGTTCTTTTTTTGATTTATGTAGAGAATGGCTTTGGGGTTGTTTTGTGTGTCTGTATAGGGTTTTGTTGCATTGCATTTTTGTAGAAAAATTGCATTGCATGGTATGCGTTATTTTTGGTGTATCCCATTGTTTTGGTTGTTTTTTATATTCTGTGTATTGCTTTGGGCATTTTTGTTTGTAATTGTGGTTTGCATTGTATTGTTTTTTATTCCCGTTGGGGTTAAAAATTTTATCGAAAATTAAATTTGTATTGAAATTTGTCCCCGTATTTTGTGGTTTTGTCCTACTTTTTTGTATGATTACAAAGGTTTCAGCGTTTTTTTAATTTTCATTTTTTCCCCAAAATTATAATTATTAATTTTTTTTTGCTTTTTTTATGTTTCTTTTTTCATTATATTTTTCATCATCTTCTTTTTTTTGTACTTATTTTTCATCATCACCCATTATCTTTCCTTCATTTAAATTATATTCTTTCATTTTTAAAAAATTTTTTTTTTTTTTATTTTTTTTATTTTAAAATTATTATTTTTTAAATTTTTTATTTTTATTATTTTAAAAATTTTTTTTTATTTTATTTTATTATTTTGAAAAAAAACAAAAATTTAAATTGGGAAATTAACTTTTTTTGTTTTTTTTGGTGTTTTTTTTTTGTTTTTTTTGTCTTTGAAGTTGATTTTTTTTTTAATTTTAATTGAGGGGGAGTTTTTCGTATATTTTGTTACAAAAATTTTAAACACATATGTATTTTTTTTTAAAACCCTTTTAAATTTTTTTTTGCAAGTATTGCTTTCTTTTACCTATAAAATGTTACTGTTTTTTACTGTTTTTTTTATTGTATTGTTTGGGCATTGTCCACCCACCTTGTATTACACTGGGGTTCTTTTTAATAAAAACATTTTCCCCTTAAAATAAAATTAAAACCAGAAACCTTTTCTTTCCCCCTCGTGGCAAACCCCGTTTTTCGACATTTTTTTTTTTCCGAGTTTTTTCCCCGAAAGTTTTTGGTTTTTTTGGTTTTTTGGTTTTGGGGCCGGTTTTTTTTTTTTTTTCTGTTTTTCTATTTTTGATTTTCGGGTTCTTTTTATTTTCTGTTTTTTGGGATTCTTCTGTTTCTTCTGATTCTTTTTTTTTCTTCTTTTTTTTCTTTTTCCCCCCTTCCCTTTTTTTCTTTTCTTCTTCTTTTTTCTTCTAAATTCATCATCATCATCTTTATCTTTTCATAAATCTAATCTTTCTTTTTCATCATAAAATCTTAAAACCTTTACTTTCAAAATCATCATCATCCTTTTTCTCCCCCAACCGCCCCCCCCCACCCCCCTTTCCTTCTTTTTTTCTTCTTTTCTTTTCCCTTTTTTCTTCTTCTTCTTCTTCTTCTTTTTTCTTTCTTTTTTTTTTTCTTCTTTTCTTCGTTCTCTCCTCCCCCTTTTTTCTTCTCTCTCCTCTCTTTTCCTCTCTCTCTCTCTCTCTCCCCTTCTCCTCTTTCTTTTTTCCTCTCTCTCTTTTCTCTCTCTTCCCCTCCCCTCTCTTTTCCTCTCTCTCCCCTCTCTCCCCCTTCTTCTCTCTCTCAAAAAGGGAATTTTGGGGCCAAAAACAAAAAACAGCGCTTGATTTTTACTGTGGGATTTTTTTTACACAAACATTATATGTATGTTGTGCATGCATGTGAGGTCAGTTTTTAAAAACTATTTTTTCCAAAATAATAATCAACGTTAAAAGTAATTATATATTTTGGGAAACAGATTCATTTTTCCCCACTTCTTCGCCTCTTAAAACCCCTTTTTCCTCCAATTCTTTTCCTTTTCTCATCTTTTCCTCAATAGGATAAGGGATAATGTTGTAGGGACAAAGGAAAAAATTATTATCCCAAAATGACAGTGATATCAACAAAGATGATCATAAGTTACCCTAGTTCGCCCCAGCCGGGGCTTTTTTTCGTTTTCAAACTTTTCTTTTTGAAAATTTAAGAAGCCTTTTGGGATTTTCTTTATCTATGAACTTCTAAAAAAATTACAGCTTTGGGGGGTTAAAAAACTGGTGATTTTCGGTTGTTTTGTGGTGTGGGTGGGTTGTGTGGTGTGGTGGGGTGTTGTGTGGTGGGGTTTTGTGTGGTGTGTTTGGGGTGGGGGGTGGGGGGGTTTTGATCTGTTGTGATGTGGTTGGTGTGGGGGGTTTTGGGGTCTGTTGTGGGGGTTTTGGGGAGCCGTGTGGTATGGTCTTGTGGGGTTTGGGTGTGGTGTGGGTGGTGTGGTGTGGTGTGGGGGTGGCTTTGGGGGGGTTTTGTGGTGTCTTGTGTTTTTGGGTGTCGTTTTTTTGTAGTGTAGTGTAGTGAAAGGGGAGTGTAGTTAGTGTAGGGGTAGTGTAGTGAAAGGTAGTTAGTTAGTGTTTTAGCATAATGAGTTTTTTTTGTAGTGCAGTGTATTTATTTATTTTTTTTGTTTATTTCCCCTTTTTATATCGAGGTAACAGAATAACCCACCCCGGGTGCTTTTTACGTTCCAGCCCTCCGGGGAAAAACCCTTTTTTGTAAATTTTGGCACCCTGTTCTCCCCGGGCACACGAGGGCCTACTCTTACGAAAAGCGGAACGGGTTTTAAAACGTGTGCACAAAATGTTTGCTTGCGTTCGCACGGGGGGCCTCGGTTTTATAGCCTAAATTCAAAAACCCTTTTGGGGAGAGTGGAAAAAAGCACTGATTTTAACTCCGGGGGGAAAATCCCCAAAAAACGGAATCGAACCCGAGTCGTAAAATTGCAGCCAATTTTTCTGACCACTAGGCTATCCCGCCCTCTGTAGAAGTATTTGTAGTGTAGGGGCAGGGGGGTTGGGTAGCCCTGTACGTTGATCTAATCTTCTTCTTGGCTGTCACGCCCCCAGTCTATTCTTTTAAATACTTTACATACTCTTGCAGCAAACCTTCACAAACTCACGCAATCTCCTTCAATAAACCACGGGTCACACAAACTTGAGTCCCCTCCCCCTCCACATAAACATTTTAAATTTTTTTTTTAAATTTTTTTGTAAAACATTTACCAAAATTTTAAAACTTTTTAAAAAAAAATGTTGTTGTGGGGGCAAATCGCTTTGGGTTTTCACATCATATAGAAAAAAAGATCGTCTGCTACAAAAATGACAGATTTATGTTTAAACCTCCCGATTTATCCAAAATAAAACCAATAATGGGGTTTTAAAAGGTTGTTTCCTCTAACCAAAAAAAGGCTAAAGCATTTAAATGTGAAAATCTTAAAAAAGGACAAGAAAAAAACCCTACCCCCCCATTTTGACACGGACATAACAAACGGGGTTTTTATGTATCCAAAAAAAATTTACGACAAAAAAAAAGCCCGAAAAAAAACCCACGCCCCTGCACGCAAAAACCAAAACAAACACCCCAAAACACACACACACAACACACACACAAAACACCCCCAAAACACACAAAACACCCCACACCCCCCAACACCCACACACAAAAACCCCAACACAAAAACACACACACACACACCACACGCATACATACAACACGTACGCACGCACTTACGCACCACAAATCCACCCCCCGCGTGCGCCCCATGCCCCTTGCACACACACACATACCCCACACATGCCCCAACACACGGCATGCACACAAAAAAAACACAGGGGTACAAACCCCAAAAAACCCCCACAGAGGTAAAAAACATAAAAGCCCCCACGAACAAGAGTATTTTAGTAAGTAGAAGTGTAGTAGTAGTATATAGTAGAGTAGTAGTATTATAGTAGTAGAAAATAGTTTTGCTGTTGTATTTAAAAAATACTAGTAATGTTAAAAAAAAACAGTAGCAATGATAATGGTAAAAAAAGTAGTAGTTAAGCAAAATTTTAAAAATCTAGAGTACAGTGGGGGGTTGGGGGGGGGGGTGGGGGGGGGGGGGGGGGGGGGGGGGGGGGGGGGGGGGGGGGGGGGGGTGGAATGAAAGAAAGAAGAACAATTGCAAGGCAATGAATTGTTTTCCCCTTACCTATCATTCACTGATATCTAAAAGTGTGTGTGTGTGTTTTCCCTTTGTTTAATGGCTGTTCACCTAAAATGATATTCGACAAAAAAAAAGGGAAACAAATAATGTGTGGGGTGTTTGGTTTGGGGCTTTTCACGTGTGCGTGTATTGGCGGCATTGTGCGCGTGTTTTTTGCGCGTTTTTTATATTTGGGACATAAAAAATTTTATTTATAAAAATATAAAAATTTTAAAAAAAAAACATGTACATAAAAATATATATAATATAAATAATAAAAAAATCGGTCCCGTCTTTTCGTCTGTCCTTTGTCTGTCTGTCCCCTTTCTCTTTCTCTTTTTTTTCTTTCTCTCCTCTCTCCCCTCTCTCTCTCCCCCCTCCCCTCCTCTCTCTCCCCCTCCTCTTTTCCCCCCTCTTTTTTTCCCCTCTCTCTCTCTCTCTCTCTCCTCTCTCACTTAAATCCTTCGGGTGAAACTAAAACCGAACGCACGCAAATATCTTATGCACACGTTAAAAAATCGTTCCGCTCTTTGAAAAGTGGGGAAATTTTGAGCCATGGGAAAAGGATGATAGAATTTACAAAAAGCATACACCCCGGGGGCTGGATCTAGAAATGCCCATTTGCTTATTCCGTTTTCCTCGAAAAAAAAAAAGAATTACTCTGTGAATGCAGGGTTCTTACACGCCTCCCGTGTGTAAGTGTTTTCCTCCCTACATAAAAATTTAATTGGGGTTGCCCATGTTATGCGTGCGTTTGCATGCATACTATTTTTTCTGTTCGTGTGTCCGTTGTGAGAGCCGTGGTTTTTTGTTTGTGTTTGCATACATATGTATTTATGTATGTATGTATTATGTATGTATGTATTTTATGTATGTATTTTAAAAAATGTAAAGTATGTAAGTAGATGTAGTAAAGGGATGTATTAAGTATGTATTTTGTATCTAAGCATTTTATGCATGTAAGCATGTAAAGCATGAAAAGTTTTTTATGTATGTATATATGTATGTATGGGGGGTATGTATGTATGTATGTATGTATGTATGTATTTTAGTATTTTGGTTTTGTATGGGATTATGTATGAAAGTATGTATGTATTTATTTTTTTATGTATAAAGCATGCACACACAAAAAATGTACACACAAATTTTTATAACAAAAACCCCACAGTATTTAACACAACACACCATATAATTTTATATATAATATATTTTTAAAATATTTAAAATTATAATTTTATTTTTTATAAAAATTTTGGGGTGGGTGTAATATATATATATATAAAATTATATTATAAAAATATTAAAATAAAATATATTTATAAAAATATTTTAAAATTTTGTGTTTTTGTTTAAAATTATATATATTTAACATACATATTTTATAATGTGTTTTGTACATACTTTCGTGCATGCTGCGTGCGCATGCGCGCCCCGCACGGGGCGCTGGCGCGCGTGCGTGTGGGGCCGTGTGTTGAAAAAGGGGGGGGGAAGGCGATGCGCTCGCTGTAAACAGTTTCCCAATCCTGGGCCCCCGAACAACCTTTGACCCCTCCCCCCTCCACTCTTCGGGTTTTTTTTTCCGGTGAATTTCATATTTCCCACCCCCCTTTTATCCCCCCCCCCCCTTCCCCCTTTTTTCTTCCCTCCATCTCTTTCAATTTTTTTTTTTGTTGTTGTTTCCATTTTAATTAATCCATTTTTTTTCTTTCAACTTTCCCATTCTCCCAATTTGTCCTTTTTTTTAAACCCCTCTCCCCTCTCTCTCTTTTATCCTCTCTCTCCTCTCTCCTCCTCTCTCTCTCTCTCTTTTCTCCTCTCCTCTCTCTCCCTCCTCCTCTCTCTCTCTTTTTCTCTCTTTTCTCTCTCTCCCCCTCTTTTTCTGCTGTCCCCGTCTGTCTGTCTGTCTGTTTGTCTTCTCTCTTTTCTCTCTTCCCCCTCCTCTCTCTCTTTTCCCTCTCCTCTCTCTCCCCCTCTCTCTCTCTCTTTCTGTGTAAAAGGGGGGTGGTGGTTTACGTACCCACGTTTCGGGGCGTGCGGCGCGGCGTGTGCGTGTGTGTGTGCGTATGTGGGTTTGGGGGGGTGTGGTGTGTGCCTGTCTGTCTGTTGTTTACCTGTCCTTCTTCTGTCTCTCTGTTTATCTGTCTCTGGTCTCTGTAAACTGTGTCTGTGTATGTGTTTATTTGTGTTTTTGTGGGGAGTCTCTCTATCCTCTCTCTCACTCCTTCTTCCCCTCTCTCCCTTTCACACACATACGCACACGTGCGCGTGCGGGGGGTGTGTACACACACACACACACACACACACACACACAACCCTTTACACACACGCAGACCCAAAAACACAGAGATTTAAAAAAGACTGTCTCTGTCTCTGCTGTCTCTGTCTCTGTGTTTTTTCTCTCTCCCCACACAAAAAAACAACACACACACACACCCACACACCCCCCACCACAAACCAAAAACACACACCAAAACACACAACCTGCCTTTTTTTTTCTCTAAACACCTCTGTGTCTTTTAATCTGTCTTTCTGTCTTTCTTCTTTCGTCTTTCTGTCCTTTTCTTTCTCTGTCTTCTGTCTGTTGTCTGTCTGTCTTCCCCTCCCTTTCTCTCTTTTCCCCTCTTTTTTCTCCTCTCTCCCCTCTCCCCTCCTCTCTTCTTTTTCTTTTCTCTCTCTCCTCTCTCACCCCTTTCTCCTCTCCTCCCCCCATCCCCCCATCCCCCTCCTATCCACTCCCCACGTGCTGCCATGTGTGTTGCGTAGCGGTTGTGTGTGTGTGTGTGTGTGTGTGTTGTGTGTGTGGTTGTGTGTGTGTGGGGGTGTGTGTGTTTTGTGTGTGTGTGTGTACTTGACAGTGGGGGGGAGTAAAAAAAACCAAGCTCCTCGCTTGCTGGGCTGAGTTTGGGCAGACAGACAAGAAAGCTTACGGACCCAAATTCTCTTGTCTCGGGTTTTCTTCTTCTACTTCTGCTTCTCACTCCGTATTCCTTTTTCCTTTTCCCTTTCCTTCCTCCCTTCATTCGTTCGTTCGTTCGTTCGTACTCTTGCGTGTTCTCTCAAGTTTTTTTTTTCTTTTTTCTAACCGTTGCAGAAAAGAGTCTGCTGTCTGTCTCTCTCTCTTTCTCTCACCAATGTGACTGTTCTTCACATGCTTGGGTTTTGTTTTATGTGGGTGACAGCCTGAAACTGTAATTTTTTCAAATTTTTTTTTTGAAAATTTTTTTTCCTGTGGTGGTTTTAAAAGAGGGGCACGAGGGCCCGTCGCGTTTTGATTCTGAAAGTGGTGAAATTTTTTTTCGGGGTTTTTTTTCTTTTTTGTTTTTTTTCTTTTTTCTCTTTTTTTGCTGACAAGATGTGGGGGTGGGTGGTGTTGTTGCCCTTATTGGGGCAAGTGGGTTTTGTTTTTAATTATTTAAAAGTTGGGGTGTTGTATTTAAACAAAAAAAAAACTACTAAGACTTTTTTTTTTTAAAAATTTTTGAAGAGAGAGGAGAGAGTGGGGGGGGATAGTTTTTTGTGTTTTTTTTCATAGTTTGACTGTGTGTAAAAAACAGAAAAACCAACCCAAGTCGCTCGACAATTAAAAGGGGATCGAAACAATTTTTTGTAAAAAATTTTTGCTTGTTTCATGTGAATCTTTAACCATATCAAGACAAGATCGACGCTTCAAAATTGGGACTTCTCCAAGAAACGGGATAAAACATTCGTCAAGTCTAATAAACTCGGACAAGTTAAAAAAGTTATTGACCCCTTTCCTAAAAAAAAAAAACAAACAAACAAAACCTTATAAAGTTATACGGGTTGGAGAATTACAATCTACCACTACCGATTCTGAGATTCGTCTGTTGAGTCAACAAACTATATGCGACATTTCCCCTGATAGATATCTGACTCCAGACCAACCTTACGTCCTTCCTTCCACTGCGCTTTTTGCTGATGTGAAGGGGTTTTTGAACTTTTTCCCACCACTGTCTGAGCTTGGGGTTTAAGCCCCGTGGGCCAAAATTCAAATTTTTTGTTGTTAAGAAATAAAACGTTTTTATGATTTTTATTTTTTGTTAGAGGTTTTTTTTTTTTTAGTATTTGAAGATAAAAATTGGGTATAAGCAGGTCTGGTGTGTGTTTGGGGTTTTGTGTTTTTGTGTGTGTGTGGGTTTTGTGTGTTGTGTGTGTGTGTGTGTGTGTGTGTGTGGGGGTGTGTTTTGGGTGTTTTTTTGGGGTGTGTGGTTTTTTTGGGGTGTGTGGGATGTGTGTTGTTGTGTATGTGTGTGTATCATGTATTATTGTGTATAAATTGTATGTATGAAGTATGTATGTTTATGATTTTGGTATGTATTATGTAGTATGTTTATTTTTTTTTATTTTTTTTTTTTTTGGTATGTTTTTTATGTTGTTTTGTATGTATGTATGTTGTATGTATGGGAAATGTATGAAGTTAAAAGTATGTTTTTTGTATTTTAAAGTATGTATGTTGTATGTTTTTAAAAGTATGGTATGTATGTAAAGTATGTATGTATATTTAAAAATGCATTTTTTATATTGTTGGGATGTTTGCATGTAAAAGAATTTTTGTACTTGTGTGTGCATGTGTTTGTGTGTTGCATTTGTTTCCGTAGTACCCCGTGTGTGTGCATGCATGCATCAAAGGGAGAGAGAAAAGGAGGAAGAGAAGAGAGAGAGAGGGGAAAAGGAGAGAGAGAGAGAAGAGAGAGAAGAAGAGGAGAGAGAAAGGAGGGGGGAGGGGAGGAGAGAGGGGTGAAGTAGTTGTGGTTTTTTTTTGTTTGTTAGTATTTATGTTTGAGCAGTACTGCGCAAGTGTGTGTTAATTTGGGGTTTGTTCCTATGTGTTTGTAGTTTCATGTCTTGTGCATTGGGATTTGTGTGCGTGGTGTGTAGTGTTTTTGTGTAGGTATGCATGTGCATGTGTGTCCCTGTGTATGTGCATGACTGTTTTGGGAGAAAGAGAGGGGAAGGGGAAAAGAGAAGAGATGGGAAGAACAGAGGAGAGACAGAAAACAGAGAAGAAACAGAGAGAGGGGGGAAAGAGAAAAGGATGGAAGGGGAGCAGAAGAAGAAAGAGAGAGCGGACAAGACAGAGAGACAGACAGAGAGACTGAGCAGAGACAGAGAGAGAGAAGTTTCTTTTTTCAAAAAGAAAATGAAAATTTTAAACCCCCAATCAATATAATAGTTTTTACACAGAAAAGTAGAGGTCAGTTGCCCCCCCTTTTTTTTTTCCCGCACCTTATCTTAAAAAAAAAAAATATTTTGGTAATAGTCGTCATTGTTCAATAATTAGTTGATCATTTTTTCTACACAACCCTAACTTCAAACCCCCCTCTGTTTCCCATATTTTGTTGTGCTCGATATTCTAACCCCATAATCATAATGTTCTTTCCCCTTTTTTTTGTGTGGTGGGGGGGGGGGGGGTTTGTTTGGGGTTTTTTTGGGTTTTTTTGGGTTTTGGTGTGTGGTGTTTTTGTTTTTGGTGTGTTTGTTTGTGTGTGTGTGTGTGTGTGGTGTGTGTGTGTGTGTGGTGTTTTCCCTTTGTCTGTCTGAAAAAAATTTTCTGAATGTGTGTGTTGTGTGTCTGTCTGTCTCTCTTTTTCTTTCTTCTGCTTTTCCCCTGTTTTGGGGTTTTGGTCTCCTGTGTCTCTGTCGCTTCTCTTTGTTTGTCTGTCTGTCTTCTCTCTTTTTTTCATTCTCTTTCTCTCTTTTCTCTCCTCCCTCTCTCTCCCCTCTCTTTTTTCCTTTTTTCCCCCCTCCCCCTCTCTCCCCTCCCCCTTCTCTCTGTGTCTTATCTGTCTGTGTGTCGGCTGGTGTCGGCTGTGTGGTTGTGTGGGTGTGTGTGTGTGTGTGTGGTGTGGGTGGTGTGTGTGTGTGTGTTTTGTGTTTGTTGTTGTTGTCTTTGTGTTTTCTGTTGCTGTCCTGTCTGTCGTTTTCTTCCTTCTTCCTCCTCTCTCTCCCCCTCTCTCCCCCCCCCCTCTCTCTCTCTCTCTCCCCCCTCTCCCCCTCTCTCCCCTTTTCTCCCCCCCTAACCCCCCCCCCTTTTTTTTGAAAAAAGAAAAGAATCCCAAATATTTATCTCCCCCTTGAAAATAAACTTTAAATCAATCAACCCCAAAATAAATCTTTCTCTGTATAGCCCTCCTTTGCTATTACCCTTTTTATGTGTTTGTGCGTGCGGCGTGGTGCTGCTGCGTGAGTGCGTGTGCGTTATGTATGTGTGTGTTGGTTGTGCTTGGGGGGTGCTGCTACTGGGGAGTGCGTGTGTGCGTGTGCAGGTGTCTGCGTGGTTTTGGGTGGGGTGCGTGCGTGCGGAGTGCGTGCGTGCATGCGTGCGTGCGCGTGTGTGTGTGTTCTATGTGTGTGTTTTTATTGTGTGTTGTTTGAGTTTTTTTGTGTGGTTTGTTTTTAGTGTGTGGTATGTGGTTGTACGTGTGGTATAAGGGGGTAGTTGTGTGGGTTTGCGCGTGCGTCGTTGGGGGTGTAGAGCGCGCTAAGGCGCGCGCACAAGCGCGTGTGAGTGTTGTTGTTTTTTGCTGTTGTTTATCCTTTGGTGTGGGGGGGGGGGGGGGGGGGGGGGTAATTGGGGTGCAGGCGGGGTTTTTATATTAATAATTATTTAATAAATAATTATTATTATTTATTATTATAATAAATTATTATGTATTTATGTATGTATTGTATGTATGTATTTTTATGTATGTATGTATTATGTATGTATGATGTATGTATGTATGTTTTTGGTTGTATTTTGTAGTATGTTTTTTTATTGGGATGTGTATGTGATTATGTATGTATGATGATGTATGTATGATGTAAATTAGGATGGTGGATGGATAAGGATTTATGGATGGATGGATGGATGGTAGGATGGATATGGTAATGATGTATGTTTGATGTTGTATTTGTATTATGTATTATGTATGATTATTTATATGTATGTTTTTGTATGTATTGTATGTATGTATGGTATGTATGAAAAGAAGTATGTATGATGGTGAGATGATGTTATGTTGTATGTATGTTGTAGTATGTATGTAATGTGTATTTATTTTGTATGATTTTTTTGTTGCCCTTTTGGTTGGTTGAGATATTTTTGTTTTTATGAGAATGTAGCAGCCATTCTTCAGCATAGGGATGAAATGGGGCATTCCTGCTGATGTATGTGATGTTGTATTTTTATGTATGAAATGTATGTAGTAGAGATGAAAAGTTGTTTATTTTGTATGTTTTTGTATTATGTATGTAGGTTTGTATGTATTATGAAAGATGTATGTATGAAGTATGCGTATGCAAAATGATGTTGCATTTTTTGCATTTTTTGCAGGTTTTTGTATTTTTTTCCTCTTACCGGGGGTATCTTTGTTTTTTTGGGGGGTTTTAAATACAACATCTGGCGGAATAAAAAAAGAGCAAAACTTTGAATAATTTTTAACATCGCTTCTTTCGAACCCATTTTCTCCCCATTAACAAAATGTTTTATCTTCACCTTTACCCTTTCCCCTTGTCTTGTAACAGTTTGGGGGGCCCCCTGGGATTTGCAACCGTTTCCCCCATATTTTAGCCAGTATAATTAACCGTAAGTAAACTTAGCTAAATATTTAAAAAATAACCCCCAAAGTTTGCGCAAGCAGAGTCCATCCCAAAATCCTGTGGTCATGGGAGAAAAGTACATCCACCCTTTTCAACTTGACCAAGTTTGAAACTTTTCCCGTGTCATTCGATGGGGGATGTTATACAATTAGCAAGTGAAAACTATGTTTAGAAGTGGTTTTTAAGAAAAAGGGAAAAAAAGAAGGAAGGAAAAAAGGAAAAAAAAGGAAGGAAGGAAGGAAGGAAAGGAAAAAGAAGGATGGAAAAAGGAAAAAAAGAAAGGGAAGAAAGAAAGAAAGAGAAAAAAGGAAAAAGGAAAGGAAAGAAGGGAAGGGGAGGAAGGGAAAAAGAAGGAATTAAGGAAAAAAAAAGAAAAAAAAACCAAGAAGAAAAAAAAGGAGAGAAAAAAGAAAGGAGGACCCAAAAAAAAAGGAAAAAAGGGGAAAAAAGAAAGACAAGAAAAAACGGGGAAGAGAAAAAGAAAATACATAAAAAAAGAAGGTAAAAGATTGAAAAAAAAAAAGCAGAAATACAGAAAGAAAAAAAAAGAGGAAAATAGAAAAAGAAAAAAAAAAAAAAATAAAAAAAAGAAAAAAGACAGAAAAAAAATAGACAGAAAGAAAAGGAAAAAGAGAGGGCAGAAAAAAGGAAGATGGGAAGGGGTAAAACATTAAAAAAAAAGATCCCCGACAGAAACAGGGGCAGTGTAAAAATGCTTTAACAAAAGAGAGAGAGAGAGAAAGGGAGAGAGAAAAGAGAAGAAGAAAAAGAAGAGAGAGAGAGGACAGAGAGAAGAAAAGCAAGAAAAGCAGAACAGAGAAAACAGAAGAAAAAGAGAGACGAAAGAGAGACAAAAGAACAGAGAGACAGGAGAGAAATAAGAAGAAGAAAAGGAAAAAAAAGGAAGGTGGAAAGCGGGAAAAAAAAAAAAAAACAAAACCAGGGCCCTTTTAAAAAAAAAAAAAGAAAAGGGAGATAAAAGAGACAAAAAAATACAGATCAAACAAAGATGTGTGT
>JASPKP010007359.1:0-7500 GCA_030674155.1 Stramonita haemastoma
CGGGGTAATGTCAGTGCCGACAGAATGAAAGAAATCAAATAGGATTAAAATAGAACACTAAGATAAGAACGGTAAAATAAGACAAAATAAAAAAAAAAAACAAAAAGGGAATAATGCCTTTTTAATTTTATCGCAGAATTCCGAACTGACAAATTTTTGGTGTTTTGCATAACCATCGTTTTTTACCCTCATTAAGGGAGCGGCTTCCGACTTTGGAAAAAAGTCAACACAAACTAAACACAACCCCCGTTTTATAAAAAAGATTTTTTTTGTCACCGCCTTACCGGCAGAATGGGTTTTTTCTCTTTCCCAAAGGGGAACGGGCTTCAATCGTCAAAAAAATACTCTTACTGCGTCTGAACACGCGCCCGGGGTTTAAAAATCTCATCCGAAAGGGCTTTGTTAAAAAAATAAAAGAAGCCAAGACACAAAAAAAAAGTAAAAGAGATACAGTAACAACTAAAATACCAAAAAATTTTTTTTAAAACTGAAGAAAAAATCATCGGGTGAAAGAAACAATCTTTATAAGGAAAAATTCGTTTTCATGGGCTTTGGTTTTTTATTCCTTTTTTATCGTTATTTTTTTGCAGTCGAGAGGAATACACTGAATGTACACAGGTCACACCAATCACCAAAGAAACTCCGGGTTTTCTTTACCATTTTTAAAAAATACTGAAACACGTTTATGCATTGAAAACCATCCACACACACACACACACACACACCACACACACACCACACACAAAACACACACACACACACCACACACACACACCCCAAACAACCCATCTCCCCTCCACACAAATGCAAACAACCACAACACACACTACACACTCACACACTAAACACACACACACGCACACACACACAAAACACTACACCACACACACACACACACACACACACACACACCACACACACCACACACACCACACACACACACACAACACCACATACACCCCACACACACATAAAACACACACATACAAACACACACACATACACACACACTACAAACACCACACACACACACACACACACCACACACACCAACACACACACACACACACATACACACACACACACACACACACACACACATCACATTGAAATTACTATCCATCATGATGGTCCATTCTTTTACTTAACACAACGGGTTTTTGTTTTTTTTCCCACATTCAAAACTAACATCAAATTGATAAACTAAAAATATGGAGGCAACGGGGGGTTTTTCACGCTCTGCTGCTGCTATTGCTGCTTCTTCTTCTGTTGTTCTGCGCTTCTGTTTTGTTCTGCTTGCTCTTCGCCCCTGCTGCTTCTGCTTCGGCTGCTTCGCTGCCGCTGCTGCTTCTGCTGCGCTGCTGCTGCTTCTGTTCTTCTGTGCTCTGCTTCTTTTCCCTGCTCTTCTGCGGGTGCTTCTTTTCTCGCTTAATCTGCATTGGTGCTACCTTGGTTAAAATGATGAAGGTCGAATGTTGAACGGATTGAAGAGAAATTTTAGGATGAGGAAGATAACAGAAACGAACAGAGAGAAAGAGAGAGAGAGGAGAAAGAGAGAGAGAGAGAGAAGAAGAGAGAGAGAGAAAGGAGAGAGAGAAAAGAGAAAAAAAAGAGAGAGAGAGAAGAGAGAGAGAAGAGAGAGAAGAGAAGAAGAGAGAAAAAGAGAGAGAGAGAGAAGAGAAGAGAGAGAGAGAAGGGAAGAGAAGAGAGAGAGAGAGAGAGAAGAGAAGAGAGAGGAGAGAGAGAGAGAGAGAGAGAGGAGATTTCAACTTCAACTTCAGTTTTCAGATTTTCAGATTTTCAACTTTTACTGTACATTGGCCTAAGGCCACAATACAAAAGCAAGTTGGGCATGGGGGAAGACACATAACAAGAGTTGTAAACATACGATTGCCATCATATCCCGAAAATGAATGTCCCAAATGTTTATGAAAAAAAATTTTATTACTCATTTTTACTTAATTCAACAATGAAGAGAGAGAGAGAGAGAGAGAGAGAGAGAGAGAGAGAGAGAGAGAGAAAAGGGGAAAAAGGGAGAGAGAGAAAAAGGAGGAGAGAGAGAGAAGAAGAGAAGAGGGGAGAGAGAGAGAGAGAGGGGGAGAAAGAGAGAAGAAGAAAGAGAGAGAGGAAGAGAGAGGGGAGAGAAGAGGGGGGGGGCAGACAGACAGACAGACAACAAGAGACAGAGAGAACTGAGAGTGAGGAAAACAAGTAAAGATAAAAAAGACAGACAAAAACCGAGAGAGACATAAGAGACAGAGAGAGCGAAGATAGAGAAGAAAGAATAAATGAAAAACCTTTATTGTTCAATTTTTACAGAGAAGGTAGAAATATTTATTTTTTTACCCCACCCACCGGGTTAAGGAATTTTGGAATAAAAAAAAACTAGAAAAAGTGATCGGAAACCCTCCGGAGAGAGAATACGAGGACAGGGACAGAAAGGGGCGTAATAGGACCCTCTGGGAAAGGGGGGGAGAGAGAGAGAGAGGGGAGAGAGAAGAGAGAGAGAGAGAAGAGAAAAGGGGAGAGAGAGAGAGAGAGAGAGAGAGAGAGAGAGAGAAGAGACAGAGACAAGACAGAGACAGAGACAGAGACAGACAGATAGACAGACAGACAACAAACAGACAGACAGACAGACAGACAGACAGACAGAAACCAAAACACAAAACACAGACAAAACACAAACAGAAACACACAGACAAAAACACCAGACAGACACAGACAAGAGAGACAATGAAAAGCCGAAAAAGATGGTCACGGCGAAATGCAGCTGGTTTTAACACTTTTTAACGAAAAAAGGAAGAAAAAGGGTTTGTAAGGTAAAAGAGAGGAACACAGCAAATGGACTTGGATTTTAGGGGGGAAAAAAAACCCAGCTTGCTTTGGAACAATGCACCAGGCAGACTTGGCGGATGTGAAGAGAAAAAGTATGATCTCATTGATTACAAAAATGCCACTCTCTTACACACAAAAAAAGATTAATGCCAACCAGGGATTTTATTTGATTTTTTGTTACTTACGGGAAAAGAAACTGACATCTTGGGCTAGTAAAAGGGGAAAGAATGGGGAAGTCCCTTATTGTTTTGATTGCTATTGTTTTTGCTAGAGCTATCGGTTTTGGGGGCTTTTTTTTATCACCATCATTATTGGTATCGTATGTAAAAAGATGATAACGTGATGATTATCATTTACTATTTTCATTGTAAAAAGATTTGAAAACATTTGTTTTATCATTTTCATACATTTAAATTTTCAGCATTAATTTATGATGAGAAAATATGAGATGAAAGGGTTATATGATGATGATGATGATGATGATAGATGATAGAAGTGACATTTACAAAACTGCATCGCACAGGGACTGGAATAAAAAACACACAACATTTTTATCCCATTATCCTTTATATAAAAGAAAAACACACACACACACACACACACACCCCACCACACAAAACCCCACACACACACACACACACACACACACACACAAACACACCACAACCGCACGCACCACACACACACCCCAAAAAAACCACACCCGACACACTTCCGAGTCTATAATCAAAAAAAAAAATAAACGCAAAAAACACGCATGGACACTTGAACAGTAACAGTTTCCCTCCCAATACAATACTCAAACAATACGCAACGCGCTGGAAAAGACCCCTGTCTCCCCACACCAACACAGTAAAGAAAAAAAGCGTTACAGCAGCACGATAGTGGTGGGTCTTAAGCATTGTGCGGTGATATGGTGTGGGGGGTTGTGAGGAGGGATTTGACCCACACCCTCATAATGGCACTTCCTTGTCATGCTCTGAACGTAAGAGGAACTAGCATCATTTGCCTGAAGGGTTTCCAAGTCGCTCTTGGACAAGTACGGTCCATGTTGGTTAGTTGACTTTTGTGTAGAGAATCCAGGGGGGTTTTTTGTTTCTTCTTTCTTTCTTTTCCTTTACTTCTTTCCTTTTCTTTTTTATTTATTATTTTTTTTAGAATGTAGCCGTGGAGAAACAAGTGAGAGTTGTGATGTGTACACACACACACGCGCGCGCACACGCGCACACATACACACACACACACTTACACACACACGTACAGCTTTCATAACACACACACACACCGTGCGCGCGCGCGCGCACACACACACATACACACACCACGCACGCACGCACGCACGCATACACGCATACACACACACGCACACACATACACACCATCTGGATATAAAATTTGACTTTGAATTTCACGCACGCACACCACACACACACACACACACACACACACACACACACACACACACACACCATCTGGAAATTAAATTTTGACTTTGACTTTGACTTTGACTTTGACTTTCACACACACACCACACACACACACACACACGCATACACACACACACACACACACACACACACACACACACACACACACACACACAACACACACGCACGCACGCACGCACGCACACTACGTGCCGTGGTGGGATGACAAAAAAGCAGGTGTCGGTTTGTGAACTGTAAAGGTAAGGGTGTCCCATAACCTTTGTGGTCGTAGGGGAGTGAGGCGTCAGAGACCTCAGCTTCTCTAGGGGCCAACATATTGAGGGCAGAGCCCATCTCTTCTCCCTCGCTGCTTTACCTTCCCTGTCCCTAAAAAGGGCAGGTACCCATTTACAGCTGGGTGAAATGGGGGGATTGTACTGAAGCCATGGCGCGCAAACGGTCTCCCATCCAACGGGTGACCACGCTCGACGCCGCTTAATGTGAGGCCCCGTGTGCGAACGCACGCAGAACATCTTGCGCACACGTTAAATCCTGTTCCGCTTTTCGTAAGAGTAGGCCATCGTGTGCCGGTGGAGAACAGATGACATTTACAAAACTGCATACACACGGGGGCTGGATGTAAAAAAAAGTATATGAATGCTTATTCCATTATCCTCGATATAAAAGAATAAATAAATAAATAAAGAAATTAAAAAAATAATTCGTTTTACTTACGTTTTATCGATTGTTCTTTACTCCTTTTTATTTGTTTAAATATTTTCCTTCTTCAACAGCTCAAGCCTTCCTACCCCGGTCAGAACCCCCCTCCTCCACCTCTCCCCCCCCCCCCCCCCCCCCGGCTCTGTGTTATTCTGTCCTTAAAGCCCTTTACTTTCACTTTGCATGTTATCTTTGCTACGTTATCTCTACGTTCTCTTATCTTGTCGACATAATTCGTTTCCGTTGTGTGTCGTCACCCAATGAAGTTTTCACCCAGAACATGTTTATTGGGCTGCAAGCACTTAAAACGGCTACAGGATAAACCAGCTTGCTTTGGCTCCTCATTCCGTGACTTCCCATGGAATGAAAGAAGAATGGAGAGAATGACAGCACTGGGCAGGGAAACAGAGAGAGAGAGAGAGAGAGAGAGAGAGAGAGAGAGAGAGAGAGAGAGAGAGAGAGAGAGAGAGAGAGAGAGGGAGAGAGAGAGAGAGAGAGAGAGAGAACTGCTAACACATGTTTTTGTTGACAGACAGAGAACAGAAGGAGTGACAGACAGACGGACGGACAGACAGACAGACAGACAGACAACAGAGGCTACGTCAGTCAAAACTGAATGGCTGGAAGCAGTTTGAGCCAAGTGATCTTTGATCTGATCCTGGGCCTTTTGTCTGGCATGAAAGCACGTTTGGAGTGATGAGCGGTGCGTCTGTGACATTCCAGCTCTATGCGTTGTATTGTATTGCATTGCACAGTATGCATTGCACAGTGTTTGCACTGTGTTGTTTGGGAAATATTCTAAACTAACCTTGCTTAGGAAAGTTTTGTGTAATTCAGTGTATTCTGGGCAGTAGCAAAAGGAAGTAGATTTTATTTTCAGGCGCACGATTACAATTTGGACAGGCGAGGGAACAACTATCTGGCGTATATCTGAATATTATTGCTTTTTAATTCTCTTACTCCTATTCTGAATCGTATGGATATAGTACATAGATCTTATAAACCTGGAAGTGATGAAGTCCATGTACTTTCCTGGTTCTTATAAACATTTGAAGAAATTATGCAGATTATTCTGGTTATACTGGCTATTCTTCAAACCATTGTTTTCTAAACCAATCGAACATTCTCTGCTTGAATCTACGTAAACCAAAAGTATTATGGTCTCCAACTCCTAGAAAAGCCACATGTAGCCAAATCTAGAGGACCAGAGAATATCTCTGTTATGTATAACACAAGCTATATAACCTTTCTTATATAACAATTTTGATATATGGTAATTCATGCTAGCATATCTCTGACTAGGTAAGGAGCACAGACGTAACAAGTAAGAAACACTTTTGACAGCTGACAGAACGAGAAGAGAACAAGGGCCCTAATTCTTCATACTTTGGTGTATGCAGACTAGCATTTAAAAAAATGTTTACTTGCAAAGATATGGATTTTTTTCCATTTGATTAAATTCCTGGACACCCCACACCTCAGGTGCATAGAGTAGTATAGGAAAAACCCGTGCACCAAAAAGTTTAAAGACTATTTTGAGGGAAAAGCTGTTCAGTTTACATAGTGCTCTACATATTTCTATGACAAACTGTTAAACTTTTGTAGTCAAGCTTTCAGTTTCAAGTGGAGAGAGAGAGAGAGAGAGAGAGAGAGAGAGAAGAGAGAGAGAGAGAGAGAGAGAGAGGAGAGAGAGGAGAGACAGAGACAGAGACAGAGAGATGTGTGTGCGTGTGCGAGGGTGTGTTGGAGTGTGTATATCAGTGTGTATATATTTGTGTGTGTATTTGTATGTGTATAATCGTGCGAATGTGCACTTGTGCGCGTATGTGCACTAGACTAGTGTGCGTGTGCACATGCGGTATAAGGCTAGTGTTATGAATGTCTGCAGTTTGGCTCTATTGTTTTAGCCAGAAGGGCCGAGTGTACATCAACCAATGACTACACCCACTCATGCTCGTTATACTCTTGATTACAAAGAGATCATTGCAACAGAGGCATGCCATTTCCTCATCAAAACATTGTCTTTGCTATGGAAAATCCGATAGCACGTAATAGCAGAAGAACTGTGCATAACACAATGCAAATCTGATACTTCTTTAGGGTTACTTAACAATCAAACCGTAAGACCTCTCTAAAGCGGAAGTTTTTTTTTTCCTTTTTAAAATTTTTCTTGCGTACATTATTCAGGCGTGAGTTTAAGCGTGGTCAGATCCCTGAGTGAATGGATACAAGCTAAAGAGCCTTCGAGAGGAAAGGAGCGCGTGCTGTGTGCAAACTTGCTTATCTAAGCCATGTCCACCTATCTATTGATGCATTGATGCTTAATGAGATTGCCTGGGCCTCTCTGGGAGAGTGTTGACGTTCAAAGATTGTTCACCTGACCTCGTCTTTAGAGACACTGCTATTTTTAACTCACGGGACTTGTGGAGGGGAATGGCTGCATGCTCTGCTAGCTGCGTTGTGGCAGAACTAAGGCTTGTTTACTCCTGAGACTGACAACAAACTTCAGCTGGTGGAG
>JASPKP010007360.1:0-2500 GCA_030674155.1 Stramonita haemastoma
TCTTCTCTCTCTCTCTCTCCTCCTCCCCCTCTCTCTCTCTCTCCTCTCCCTCTCTGGGGAAAAGGCGCTGAAAAAAGAAGATGTTAATACTTGTCTGTAACCCTTGGGAATAAAAATTATCATTCAATCTCTCTCCCTCACATATTCATGCATGCACACACAAACACACACACAACATACACACTCACACACACACATACAACAACACACAACACAACATACACACACAACACACAAACACACACACACACACATGCAACACACAACGCACACCCACCCAAGAGAACACGAGGCGTCACAGAGAGAGAAGAGAGGAGAGAGAGAGAGAGAGAGAGGAGAGAGAGAGAGAGAGAGAGAGAGAGAGAGAGAGAGAGAGAGAGAGAGAGAGAGAGAGAGAGAGAGAGAGAGAGAGAGAGAGAGAAGGAAGAGACGAGAAGAGACAGACAGACAGACAGACAGACAGACAGACAGACAGACAGACAGACAGACAGAGACACACGACACACAGACACACAGACACACAACACACACACACCAGAGACACACACACACACAAAACAACACACACAACACACACACACACACACACACAACACAGAGGCATGGAGAAAAGAGAGATGGTGATGAGAGCGGTGTCGGGTTGGGTAACAGGGAAGCCCACTGCTGCACGGAAGATCTCTTTCAGAGGAGGAGGAGAGGAGAACACTCATCAGCATGGCCGATATAGATCTCCTGAGGGACTGGGGTGCCAAGCAGCATAGAGTAACCCCCAAACCCCTCATGCCTTCATTCATTCATAACCTCCTGTCCTTATATCATTCCATTCCACATTTCCCCATGTAATGAATCCACGCGCCAGCATCAATAATCGACAATATTCCTGTGACATTTTTGGTTTTTTTTTGCTGCTGCTACCGTGTTTACTATCATCCCTATCTTGCCATATTATACAGCATGTCCATGCTGTTCGTTCCACAATCAACAGGGTTGAAATAAAAGCAAATATAATTCCCGAAGATGAATTCAGCTACCTTCGTGGTGGTTTAAAAAGGTTGTATAGGCAAATCTCAACTTTGGTAAACCTAGTGGAGGAGGGAAATTAAAAAGCGAAAAGGAATCATTAAAATATTACTAATATCGAGGATAGAATAAGCAATGCTTTACATATGGTAAATGTTAACGGAACTGGCCACTGAGGTGTTTAGATTTTCCCTTTACACCTCTTTTTCTGTCTCCTTAGTCTCTGTCTGTCTCTGTTCTGTCTGGCTGTCTGTCTTGTCTGTCTCTGTCTGTCTTGTCTTGTCTGTCTGTCGTTGTCTGTCTTCTCTCCAACTCCTATCAAAGGTCAATTTTTTTTCCTTTACGACTATTCAAAAGAGAGTTAGTTGCTTCTGTTCTTCATCTTCAGATTCTGACGCTGTCTCTTCTTCTTCTTCTCCTCTGGCTCTTCCATCGTATTCGCTCGCTGGATCGCTGGCTTGCTTGCTTGCCCAGTTCCATTGATTTTTGTGTCCCCTTTTCCCCATCCCTTGTTGGCCCCAGGGCCCCTGGGATGATGGGTGATAACAGTCAGGTGTGTGGCCATGCATGTGTCAATCATTGCAGATGAATGAAGTATGGATTGGATGGCTGGGGTGGGGTGGTGGTGGGGGGGTGGAGGGTCGGGGGGTAGAAGGTGTGTGTGTGTATATGAATGTTTCAGAGTTTGGGGATATGTGCAAATGGGTGTTGCATATATCATGTTACGCACACACATACACTGTCACATACACACATAAACACACACTACACAACACACACACACACAACACACACACCACCACGCAGCCGCCCCGTGATGTGGGTAGTGTGTGTAGTATGGTGGTGGTGTGGTAGTAGTAGTAGTAGTAGTAGTAGTAGTAGTAGTAGTAGTAGTAGTAGTATAGTAGTAGTAGTAGTAGTAGTAGTAGTAGTAGTCGTTGTTTTTTTGTGTGAGTTAGATAGTAGTAGTAGTAGTAAGTAGTATCTCTGACATCTGTATGAATCTTTCGATGGATAATATCTTCAAACACACTCTTACCATGTAGACTCCAATTTGAAAACTGTCTTTTTTGCTGATATAACTCCATGATTATTCAAGGATGCCTGCTCTAATAGTCGGTAACCCTCTTCTAAGGACAAAGGAATATGCAAATCTGTGGATCTGCTGTCATTAGTTGCACCTTTTTAGCACATCTATCAGCCCACTCATTTGAATACAGTCCTATATGTGAAGTAGTCCAACAGAAGGTGAATTTAAACCTCTTTGGCTTATAAGGTTTATCGTACACTTGATATCTAATATGATCTAGAAACTTTCTTATAACTGGAAGATTTCATAGCTTATAAGGCAGACTTAGAATCAACACAAATAGTACAGATAGAAAGAAACTGGAAGATCTAAAATATAGGTCAAAGCCATTAAAATTGCAATGAGTTCAGCTGTGAATACTGATCTATATCTACCAACATAGTATAACTT
>JASPKP010007361.1:0-5000 GCA_030674155.1 Stramonita haemastoma
TTTTTTATCATCATATTATCATCAGGTTTTTTCTGTGGATGGAGGAAAAAAACGTGGATGGGCTGTTGACGTCACACACCTAACCCACCTTGGGGGGAGTTGAACATAACGGCTTTTTTTTTGTCTTTTTTTCTGGTAGGGGGGGTGTTGTGCGAAAATTTTTCCCAAGAAATCGCGAGAAAAAGGGCATTTAAATGGGCAAGGACACATCGGAAAATTCAAAATGATTTGATGCATACGGGACGGGTTTTTTAAATTGTATCCAGTTGTTAAAAATTCACAGTTTTTTTGCCTTTTTTTGTTTTGAAAGTCCAGCCCCAAGAGAGAAGAAGAGAGAGAAGAGAAGAGAGAGAGAGAGAAGGGGAGGAGAAGAGAGAGAGAGAGAGAGAAGGGCAAAATTCTTTTATTTCGAGGAAAAAAAAATAAGTACCTGCAAAAATAAAAAAATAAAAAAAAATTAAATAATAAAAAAAAATAAGCCCTGTTCTTTACATCCATCCCCCCCCTTTACAGAAAGATCAAGATTTAAAAAAAACTCCTCAACAAGCAACAAAAAAAAATGATGATCCAAAACCAAAACGAAGAGAGAACAACATCAGAGAACAGAAGAAGACACAGGAGAGACAAACAGACAGATAAGAGAAAGAACGCAGAGAGAAGAGAGCGACAGACAGACAGAGACAGAGAGAGACGAGAGAGACAGAGAACAGAGAGGAGAGAAAATTTAAAAAAAAATATTTTCCGTCTCTAGACTTTTTTTTTCCTCTTGCCGGGCTTCTTTCTGCATATTTTTCCCAAAGTTTTTTAACTCTTATGAAATTTTCCCAAAGGGAAAAAATGAACAGATTCTCTCAGGATCTGTTCTCTCCTCCTTATTTGAGACTTTGCAGAGAAAGGGAGTTAAACCATTGTAAAGGGTAGGGTAAAGGGTCCCAAAACTTATGTGGTCGGGGGGATCGAGGCTCAGAACATCACTTTTTTTCCCCCACTGTTGGGGCGGCGTCCACTCCTTCCTTCGCCTTCCTCCCTCCCCCTGAAGGGGCGGGTTTCCCCTTTACGGGCGGGGTAAGGGGGACGTACTGAGCCAAGGACCCGCGGTACCCACCCTTTTTGGAACCACCTCACAGCTGCTTTAACATAGCTTGGGGAAAGCGGGGCCCCTCGCCCCGGGATTTTATAATACTATATAAAATTTAATTTTTTTAATATATATATTATATAAATTTATATATATAAATATATAATAATATATTTTTTTATAAGGGGCCCAAAAAAACCCGTTTTTTTTTCCTAACCAGAAAAAAACCTTCTCAAATTAACACCGGCTTTGGGGCCACTGCTACACCTCAAAAAATTCCCCCTTTAAAAAAAATCCGCTGTTTTTTCTGCTTGACTTCCTTACTTTGGCCTGACGGAAACCAAAAAAAAAAAAGAAAAAAAAATCCCAACTTGACCTCATACATGCCCCCAGCGTGGCCAGTTCAGAAAAAGAACTTTTTCCACAACATGGATTTCATAACACAGGCCACCCTTTTTTACTTACTGACCCCACAAAAAAAAAAAAAAAACCCCCCCCAGGTATTATATACTCGGGAAACACTAACAGCGTCCGGGGTAACAATAGGTCGGGGGTGGGGGAGGAGGGGGAGGAGGGGGGGAAAAGGGGAGAGGAGGGGAGAAGAGGGGAAAGAGAGAGAAGAAAAAGGGGGGGAGAGAGAGAGAGAGAGGGGGAATTTTATTTTTTAAAAATTTTTTTCGGGGGGAAAGGAATAAGCCTCTTGTTTTTTTTTACATCTACCCCTTTAGCAGTTTTGTTAATGTCCTTTTCCCCCGCGGCACACTGGGCCCACTCTTACGAAAAGCAAAACAGGATTTAACGTGTGCGCAAGTTTTTCTGCTGCGTTCGCACAGGGGGGAAATCGGTGAAAATTCCATCCAAGATTGGGGGGAGAGGGAGTCAGCACTGAGAAAAACCCGGGAAAAAAAAACTCCGCGCCGGGGAAACAACCCCCGGGGCGTCAAATTGCCAGCGCAATGTTTTACCACTGGCATCCTTTCCCCCCCCCCCCCCCCCCCCCCCCCCCCCCCGGCTATCAAGAAGAAGAGAGAGGACGGGCCAGTACTAACAGGCCAGGGGGGAAATGGGTGGAGGGGGGGGGATATAGGGGGGGGGGAGGGAAGGGGGGGTTGAGGGGGGGGGGGGAAACTTTTTAGGAGCGAGGGGGGGAGAGGACAGGCACCCACAAGTTGGGGGTTTTTGGGGTTTTTTATACTTTCTTGCTTTCCGCCGACGCCAACCCCCCCCGGGCCCCCCCCCCCTGCGTTTTGCCCGCAAGCGTGTGTTCTGTGTGGGTTGTGGTGTGTGCCGCCGTACAACTTGGTTAGGCCAGTCGTCTCACTTTTTTTTTTTGTGTCGCAAACAACATTGGCAGCAAAACCCACAAATTCCTTTTTTTTTCCCTCCAAGAAGCTTATAGGAAACAAAACGATCATTTTTATTTTGTTTGTGTGGTTTTGGGGTTTTTTTTTTCCTAAAAATTCTAAGAGTTGGTGTTTTAATTTTTTTTATTTTTTCAAGAAACAGAAAAAAAAACGAAAAAAAAAAAAAAAGGAAAAAAAAAAAAAAAAAAAAAACTTGTTTGACACAAGGAGCATTTCAAGAGAATTGTTTTCGGAAGTGATAGAACCACAATCATCTGGGCTATTACCTCATAGAGAGAGGAGGAAGGGTTGGAAGAAAATATTAAGTCGCCCTTTTAGAAAAAGGGGACATTCATTCATTCTTTTTTTCATTATTAGCAAAAACTTTTTCGGACGAGAAAAAAAACGGTTGATTTTTTTTTTTTCTTTTTGGTGCTGTGATAGTGATAGTGCAAATTTAGCGGTTGGAATCCAGCGAAAAGGGAGTTTTGAAGCAGTGGGAGGATAAAAAAACAGAAGCGGTCATTCGTTGAGTAAGTTTTGTTGCCCTTTTTGGGGGGTTGGTTTTGTTTGTTGTTGTTGTTGTTGTTGTTGTTTGGGGGTTTATGTGTGGTTACGTGGTCGGGGGGGTTTTTTTTGTCAGTGTGGTTGTTAGGGAGAGAGCTAGCATCTTCGCCGTCTTTTTGCCATTTGCCAGTTGATGGTTTTGTTGAAAGAGGCTGGTTGTTAGCCTCGTTGACGGTTGGTTATTTTACTTGAGTAAGGGTCTTCTAAAGCAGGGGGTTTTCTTTTTGGGGGTTTCTTTTTGTTTGTTTATGAGTTTGTCGGGCGCTTGCGGGGCTGGGTCTTTGTTCTGTCCTTTTCCCGCCCGTCCCAAACTCCTCCTCCTCTCTCCTCCTCAACCCTCTCTCTCTCTCTTCTCTCTCTCTTCTCTCTTTTCTCTCTCTTCTCTCCTCTTCTCTCTCTCTTCTCTCTCTCCTTCACACACACAAAAAACACACACACCCCCACACACACAAAACCCCACAAACAACAACACACACACACACATCTAAACATAGGCTGCCTGGCTTTCTTTTTCTCCCCCCCTTAAAGACTAGTCAATGGGAGTTGCCTGGGTTTATCAGCAGTGTCTGTGAACAGACTAAACCTGATGGAGTCCATCAGTCTCCAGGGATCATGAATGCTGGGTATGTTTTTGTCCTTCATCCAAAACTGACCTGTTCCTCTGAAGAAAAAAAAACAAAAAACATGCGGTGGGGTTTTGATGTAGCCTGCGTGTGTACTCGTACACGGGACCTCGGTTTTTTTCTAGAAGCTACCCGAAGAACTCTCAGAAAAAAATGGAACCTACAGCCAAACCAGTTTTTAACCCAAGAGGGGAAAGCTGTCGAAAGGTTCTTTAGTTGAGATTGGAACCCATGACTTGACGAACAGTCAGCTCGACATGAGTTTGTGGCACTAACCACTAGGTTATCCCGCCCCCTCTCGGAGGTTACCAAAGCTAGAATCCTGCAGGGAAAGTAATCTAAGGTCAACCGTCCAACACAGGCTGAGAGAAAGCTTGTGGTGGCCTGGTCATTTTCCCCGGTCAGTGTGTAGGGCGAGGTCAGGTCACCCAATACTCTGTTTGGAATGGAATGAAAAGAAATTGGCTTCGATCTCTGTGGAAAATTCCTGGGGAGTTTTCCTGTTCTTGTTGTGTGTCAATAACTGTGCACATACAGTGATTGAGATGGAGTTGCAGTATATCTCTGAGCCAATGCCCAGTGAGTCCTTGACATAGTGTTGAGGTCATATGCTCACACAAACAAAACAACAATAAGAACAAAATATTGATAAAGCCTCTTTCTTTGAGTCCTTAAGATTTATTTGTATGACCTTGAGGACATGTTCATTCCTTACAGCCTAGCTGTTTTATGTTTTAAAAAATTGCATCGTCCTAGATTACAAACACTTTTCCCTATGCAGGTAACGATCTTTCAGACTTGCCAGTCATTCCTCAGCGATGTATCAGCACTTTTCGCAAAAAGCGTATTGATCCATTTTCATAAGATTTCTTCCACAACAGTATCGCGTCTTTCATTCTGCCGCACATGTATGATTGTCATTCCTCTTTTGCATCGATCTGCCCACTACAACGCACATCATCATCAGTCTCAACTACTCAACTTCTCAGAAAAGAAAGAAAGAAAAAAAAGTAGAATCTAGATACCTTATTAAAAAAAATTACAAACCTTACTTTTCTCTTCTCCACTGGCTTTCTGTCCCACAAAGAATAAAGGATAAGATCAATAGGTTCTATTATAGACATGTCCACGAATAATTATATTCTGTCGAGTCTTGTTTCCGAGACTGTCTCCGCCCTGTTGCAGTCCATCTTTGTCCTTTAGATCGGCAGCTGATTCAGTGTTTTGTATTGGTGCCCAGGATCAAACAGGGAACGGGACATAGCTTAGTAGTCGGAAACACACCCCAAGCTGAGTTTAAGTAGCACTGATCATGGTTACCAAGTGAATGAGTGACCGTTCGCACGCCTTGGCTTCAATGTAAAAATGGGTATTGCCCTCTTTAGGGTC
>JASPKP010007362.1:7500-12887 GCA_030674155.1 Stramonita haemastoma
GAGGCTAAAGTTTATGAATACACCTGTTGTCCTCCCAGTCCACAGAAGATTGCTCACTGTCCGGGAGGATTGTGTACTCCTAACTCCACTGTCTCATCTGCAAGTACTCGAGACACCATGTGTGTCGAGTAGAATGCTGCTATAGCTTATAACTATAGATGCAGCACTTGGCTTGTCTTCTTCCTGTTGCTGTTGTTGTTTGTTTCTGCTGCTGCTGCTGCTGCTGCTGCTGCTGCTGCTGCTGCTGCTGTGGCTGATGATGATGTGATGATGATGATGATGATGATGATGATGATGATGATGATGATGATGATGATGTGGTGGTTGGTGGTGGTGGTGGTGGTGGTGGTGGTGGTGGTGGTGGTGGTGGTGGTGGTGATGATGATGGTGATGGTGGTGGTGGCATGGGTGGTGGTGGTGGCAGTTATGCTGCTACTGCTGCTACTACTGCTGCTGCTACAGCTAGTGCTGTTGCTGATACTGTTTTCTGGTACTACTGCTGTTGCAGTTACTGGTACTACTGCTGCTGCTACAGCTACTGCTGTTGCTGTTACTGTTGCTGATACTACTGCTGTTGCAGTTACTGGTACTACTGCTGCTGCTACAGCTACTGCTGTTGCTGTTACTGTTGCTGAATACTACTGCTGTTGCAGTTACTGTTGCTGGTACTACTGCTGTTGCTGCCGTATCTTAGGTGATTGACCAGCCGGGGCATAGGACAAACCGCGGTCTTTTACAACATTAGAGCGCTCCGGGTCAGAAGACTATACCACCATCCACTGTAACATTGCCCTACATCGCTAGACTAGTGGACTGGCCCAGGCCAATGCTTTCCCAGCAACTGATTTAAACAAAGGCCAAAGGGGCCCAAAATTAAAAAGTTGTTCTGCTTTGGAAGATTTTAAAAATTGCTTCAAAACCCTGACACTTAAGGTTTTCGTTTAAAAGGAAAAGTCCCTTTCGGAAAAAAGCTGCAAAAAAGAGGGCTTAAAAAAGCCAAAAAATAAAAAAAATTCCATCCACTGTGTACCACAAGTTTCAAGATTCCAAAAGGGCACAGAACATATTCGGGGACCCCAATATTTAAAGGGAACCTCAAAAAAACCAAAAAAATTCAACAACAACAACAACAAAAAAAACAACAACAAAAACCAAAAAAACAACAACAACAAACAACAACAAACCAACAACAAAAAAAATGATAACAACATTCCCAGTTCACTTTTTCAAAATTTAATACAAACCATCTGAAAAAAACGGGGGAAAAAATCAGGAAGAAATTGTAAGTGCCCATGGGGCATTGCCTTCCTCTTCTTCCCCCTCAGCCCCAACGTTCCATGAATCCCCCCCCTCAAAAAACCAAAAACTGCAGACGGAGGGGTTTTCTCCGATCGGAACTGAACCTATCGTTAAACCTGAAAGAAAGGGAAACCCAAATTTTAAGTTTCCATAAGATATTATTCTGGTTTTAAACTTAAAGAAACCCAAAACTAAAAATTCCCTGGGGAATTATTCTGTTTAACCTAAAGAACCAACATTAAAATTCCCATGGTGGACATTATTCTGTTAAAAATCACAAAAAACCAAAATTAAAGTTCCCCCTGGTGGACAACATTATTCGTTAATTTAATCACAAAAACCAACATTAAAATTCCCATGGTGGCAGACATTTTTTCTTTTTGAACTACAAAACCCCAAAATTAAATTCCCAGGGGACAGACATTATTTTGTTTTGAAACTACAAGAACCAACATTAAAAATTCCCATGGTGGACAGACCTTTTTCGTTTTTGAATCACAAAAACCAACTTTAAATTTCCCTGGGGACAATTTTATTCTGTTTTTGAATCACAAAACCCAACTTTAAAAAGTTCCCATGGGGGACAGACTATTCTGTTTGAATCTAAAAGAACCAACTTTAAAAGTTCCCATGGTGGCCCCAACAAAAATTCTGTGTTGAATCACAGAACCAACATTAAAGTTCCCATGGACAGAAAATTTCTGTTTGAATCTCAAGAACCAACATTAAAGTTCCCCATGTGGACAGACATTATTCTTTTTTATCTAAAAGAACCAACATTAAAGTTCCCATGGACAGCAAAAATTCTGTTTGAACCACAAGAACCAACATTAAAGCCCCCCAGGGGTGGACAGACATAATTCGTGTTGAATCTACAAAACCCCACTTTAAAGTTCCCCTGGTGACAGCATTATTCTTTTTGGGAATCTACAAGAACCAACATTAAAGTTCCCATGGGGGACAGACATTATTCGTTTTGAATCCCCAAACCAACATTAAAGTTCCCATGTGGACAGACATTATTCGTTTTAAATCCACAAGAACCAACATTAAATTTTTCCAGGGTTGGACGACATTATTCGTGTTGAATCTACAAAACCAACAAAAAAGTTCCCATGGTGGCAACATTATTCTTTTTGAATCACAAGAACCAACAAAAGTTCCCATGGTGGAAAACATTATTCTGTTTAAATCAAAAAAACCCAAAACATTAAAGTTCCCATGGTGGACAGACATTATTCGTTTTGATCTACAAGAACCAACTTAAATTTCCCCCATGGGGACAGCATTATTCTGTTTGAAACACAAAAACCAACTTAAAGTTCCCATGGTGGACAACATTATCTGTTTTAAATCTACAAGAACCAACATTAATTTCCCAGGGTGGACAGACATTTTTCCCTGTTTGAATCTACAAAAACCAAATTAAAGTTCCCAGGTGGACAGACATTATTCTGTGTTGAACCCACAAAAACCAACTTTAAATTCCCCAAAGGGGACAACATTATTCTTTTTTAAATCTACAAGAACCAACAAAAAATTTCCCATGGGGACAACAAAATTCTTTTTGAATCTAAAAAGAACCAACAAAAATTTCCCCATGGGGGACAGACATTATTCTGTGTTGAATCTACAAAACCAAAACATTAAATTTCCCCAGGGTGGACAGACATTATTCTTTTTAAAATCACAAGGGAACCCTTAAAGCCCATGTGGGACGAATTTTTTCCTGTTTTGTCTACAAAAACCAAACCTAAAGTTTTCCCATGGTCCCCCCCAACTTTTCCCTGTTTGAATCTACCAGAACCAACATTAAATTCCATGGTACAGAAAAAACGGTTTGAAAAAAACCCATTGCGGTATGAAGTCGCGCGGGAAGTTGGGAAAAACCGACTGTTTGGTTTATTCCTGTATGAAGGCACAGATTGCTGTGGGGAAAAACATTTGGTTTTTGTGTTTTGGGCAAGTTAGTTTAGTTGGGGAAGGGGGGGTGAGGGGGGGGGGGGGGTTTTGGTTGGGTATGCTTTGGGGAAAGAAAGATTTTTGTTGTCGATTTTTTCTAAAGGGTTTGTCAGGAGACGTTTTCTTCTTGGAATATCTGAGTCTCCCAAACTATCACGTACTGATCGTCGTCTCATCCACATATCAACTCAGCGGGTCGTCGTAACTGTCATTGTTTTCCCAACCCGTTATCGTCGTCGTGGGCAAAACCCCAAAGAATCCAGATTTTTTAGCAGAATAGAGATTGGTCGAGGGTCAATTCCTGACGGGTTTGGGCCACACTTTGGGGTCTCTGCTAATGTCTCTTTGAAGCCTTGGGTTTTTTCCCTCACATTTTATTGTAAATTTTTATACAAGCTTCACTCATGGCAGATTTCTCGGCATGAAAATTTGTCTGCCCCCCTTTCTCTCGGGAATTCCTCGCCCCCTTTGCCCCAACCAAATTTTAAAAACCAAAATTCCCTTTCCCAAAAAGGTTTTTTAAAAAAACAACAAAAACCCTTTGCGGGGGGCTTTCCGTCCCTAAGCAGTTTTCCATTCATTAAAACCGCCCCCTAAAAACGCTTTCTCCCGCACATCCCCCCAGGGGGTAAACCAAATGCCTGGACCAAAGCAAACACAACTCACCCACACACCGCGCCGGCCACAACACACCCCAACAAAACCCCCTTCCCCCTCTCCTTCTCCCCCCTCCTCCCCCTCCCCCATCTCTCTCCTCTCTCTCTCCCCCTTTCTCAATTTTTCCCCTCTCTCCTCTCCTCTCTCTCCCTCTCTTTTTGTGCAATCTGTCTCACAATTTATAGAAAAAAACACGCAATAGAAAGAACCTACAAGGATTCCGCATCGTGCTTCTCCACCCCACCCACCCCCCCTTCCCTTCCCCCAACTACTCTAAAAAAACCTCCCCCACCCTCCCCCCCCTCCCCCATCCCCCCCCCCCCCCCCCACCCCTGCTTCCTTTTTTTATGTGCCTCTATGTAAGAGTGGGGGGTTTTTCTTCATCGAAAACCAGGCGCAACTATTGTTTGCTGTCATAATATTAGACAAAAAAGCGACGCCGCAGTAAAAGGGCCTACCAAAGCGAGACCCCAAAAGCCCACAATCCGACTTGTGGGGGAGAATGGGGGTTTGGGGGTTTTTAAAGTCCCTGGAAAAAAAAGGCAGGAGAATGGACCAAGAACAAAAGTAGACAAAGGGAAAAGGCCCCCAGGAAATAAGAAAAACAAATTCAAGCACTTTTTTATCCACAAACGAACCTCGTGAAAAAGAGAAGATAGAAAAAGGGGGGAATTCTTAGACAAAATTTTCAGAAAATGTAATCATTTCTTTTTTATTTTTACCAAAAAAATTAACTTTTTAATATCCAAGAATAAAAAAAAAAACCCTCCTTTTTGCTTCTTTTAACATGGGAAAAAACTGTTTTGTGAATAATATAAAAAAAAACATTTTAAAGGATTTTTTCTTTGAAGTAGGTCAAAAATTAATAACTGAACTAAAATAAAAAAAAAAAAAAAATAAATAATAATGATAAAAATAAAAAAAAATATTAAAAATAATAAAAATAAAAACCTATGCAGCCTCTGGGTTTCTTTAACTCCATCTCTCTATCTCTGTCCTCTTTCTTTTCGCCCTGTCTTCTGTCTGCTGTCTTCTTCTTCGTTTTTGGCTTTTCTCCCTCCTTTTTCCCCCCCCTCCCTTTCCCCTTTTCTTTTCCCCTTCCCCCCTTCCTTCCAGGGAAGAGAAAAATAAAATGGCAAAAAGGGGTGGAATTTAATTCATTGAGGAATTTTGTCCTGGGGTTAAAAAATTACCCTCTCCCCTCTTTCCCTTTTGAACTTTTCCGGGCCCCCGTTCAAAACGCCCAAAAATTTTGGAACAAATCCTCCCCTTTTCCGAATGCCTCGTTTTTCCGTGGGAAAAATGACATTTTCAAAACGGCATACAAACGGGGGCCGATGTTAAAAAGCACAAAGGGTTTTTTCCTTATCCTGATAAAAAAAAAATTAAACAAAAAAAAAACAAAAAAAAAAATCTTCTCCTCTCTTCCCTCTCACTCTCTCTCCCCCTCCCCCTCTCCTCCTCCCCCT
>JASPKP010000736.1:7500-17500 GCA_030674155.1 Stramonita haemastoma
TCTCTATCTATCTATCTATCTATCTATCTATCTATCTATCTATCTATCTATCTATCTATCTATCTATCTATCTGTCTGTCTGTCTGTCTGTCTGTCTGTCTATCTATGTCTGTCTGTCTGTCTGTCTATCTATCTATCTATCTATCTATCTATCTATCTATCTATCTATCTATCTATCTATCTATCTATCTATCCCTTAGTCTGGCGACCGTGGGGGCAACCCTGAAGACTTGACAACCAGTTCCCTCTATTCCTCTCTCTGTTCTGCCTTTCTCAAAGTTTTGTTGAGTTCTAGGCCTGTCCATTCGCTGATGTTGTCCTCCCATCTCTTCCTTGGTCTGCCTCTTTTTCTTTCTCCTTGGACAGTGCCTTGCAGTAGTGTTTTTGCAAGTCCTTTTGATCTTGTTACATGCCCGTACCTTTTAAGTTGAATTGTACTCTTCTGCAGCTCCTGCTATATGCTGAGTCTGACGCAGTGTAGATGAAGCTGTCAGGAATCTTCCTGCCCAGCTCCAAAAAAACCACTTGTATTTACAGTTGAACATCACACGTTTGAAGAGCAGTGTCAGGTAATGCTCTGCTGGAGTCAGTTCTGAAACCTTTGGCAGCCAAACCATGACACAGCGTGGTCCGATACTTCACATACTGATCCATTGTCTTCACATGATGAGGACAAGTTAGGTCATACCCCGCCCCAGTAAAAGAAAAAATCCAAAAATCAAAACACCCCCATCTCACACACACAAAAACCCAATAAGAAAACCCAACAAAACAAACAAAAAACCAGAAAAACAATAGTCAAGCAAAACAATAAACAAAAGGCAACCCTACAAACAATTGTCATTTATGGGAGTTAGATGTTGAAACGTACATGGCAGTTTGTAAGTTTATACCTGGGCTGGACGTTTGTTTTGGGTGTTGTTTTTGGGGGGAAGAAAAGGGGTTTGGTGTCCTTTGAAAATTGTCTGTTTTGTTTAGAAACAAACTAAAAAGCAAGTTTTCTGTCTTTTTTTTTTTTTTTTTTTTTTTTTTGGGGGGGGGGGGGGGGGGTACCACCTTGTGGGTTTTTGCGTGTGTGGCTATTTTAAAAGCAAGGTTTACACTAAGATATCAGTCGTGCATTAAAAAATGAACCCGCTTTTCTTAGTGTTAATAAAAAGCTTTGCCACGTGGAGTGATACTTAAGACGAACAGTACAATAATATCAAACATAACTCTGATTCAGAACAATCCATTTAAACTCTTCATACAGTATGATACTATGATGCAGTGGATCGGTGGTCTAGAGGTAACGCGTCTGTCTAGAAAGCAAAAAGTCCGGGTCGGAGTGTGCGGTGGTTCGAATCCCGTTTGGGCCCAAAACTTTCCCCCCATCCATTAGATCATGAGTGGTGGTTTGGGTGCTAGTCTTTCGGATGAGACGATAAACTGAGGTCCCGCGTGTTACACATTGGTTAGCGCACGTAAAAAAAATCCACGGCAACGAGGGGGGTGTCCCTGGCAAAATTATGTAGAGAAAAACTATTATGATAGTGTAACCAGGTGGTTTTTGTGTAGCTCTATGTGTGAGAGCTTGTTGGGCATTTAGTTTAGGTTAGAATCAGCGAAACAGATATTTGGTGTGGTCAGAACAGATATTTTCTTGTTCACTTTATAAAGTATTATAGTTTGTTATGAGTATGATATATTTGTATTTTTTTATGTATTTTATTTTGTTTTTATGATTTTATTGTTAGTGGGATGAGATGAGATATATTTTATTGTAATGATTTTTGGATCAAGGGAGAGAACTTTACCTTGCATTTTGAACACAATCAGCCTGATATAGAAAAGAAAATCTTAAATAACAACTTTAATAAATCATATTATCTATTCATATTCATGGATATGATTGTTGAAGGACTGATTTTGACTCGATTCAACTTGACCACAGTGAAGATTCTCTATTTTCATCGTAAAGTAGTATCTTCACCTATTACATCATATCGGTATAAGAACATTGAAATCGCGATCGGCAAAGCGGTTCTAATTCACAAGTAAAGGAATATTTTATATATTGTAGTGTGCGATTGAGAATCGTGTGTAATAAACTTTATTTAGATAAATGAAATATAACTTAATTTAGGTTGTAGTAGATCGTAAGGCATACGACGGTTTGAACACGATGATTAGCCTAACGCCTAGCCTAACGCTCGTTCTTTGTTTTAACGAATTTGAATCTCCTCGAACTGAATTTTATAAAATGCAGACATTAAATTATTGATCTATGGTATATTTTGGGTTTATATATGAATGAGCATTAGGTTAGATTATGTTAATATAGATAATTTGTATTATTAGAGATTGTTCATTCTTTCGATCTTACGAACTACTTCTTAAGCAAGGCTGCAAGATTGATGCGCACGCAGTAGATCGGAAAGTGTGTTTTCGCATCACTGTTTAATTATTAATATCTCATCTCATGGACACTGCTAGCTAATAATATGCATATGTATACAATTTGTAGATTATATTTTTCTTTTTATATGCATTAAGTATTAGGCTCTGCTGGACTCTTAGTGTTTTATTATCGAAAGTTTAGCGTAAACCTGTTAAAAGTGTGTCTACTCAGAGGCTTTAATTGCCTTTAGCTCGCAGTTAGATAGTTGTTGTGTAAAGTGCGTTAATGCATTTTAAAGCTTGTGTTTCCTAGTTTATTTTGATGTATAATATGTTTAGCTTTGTAGTGCGGACAGCAAGATAATCCCTGTTGAAGCTGCGTAAGGAAACACAAATTTACTCCATTTTAAGTTTGAAGTGGCCAAATTGTCTGCTGCTGCGCGGTGCTGTCTTTGCAGTCCGTGTGGAGGGTATATATTTAGGGTGGTCAGTGTAGCTAGAGAGGGCAGAATAGGCATAGTAGGCCTAGGGTCCAGCAGAGCATAGGAGCGGAGCAGAGCAGAGCGGTGACCAAATAAAGAACAACCTACGCCCAGCTGCTGTTTTCACCTGAGTCTTCCTTTGCCTGGCTGTCGTACACTGTCCCTCTACTTTCCCTGTCCTCTATATCCTTGCTACCGGTCCATCACAAGTGGCGCTGCGAGCAGGATTTGGGAAAGTGGAACTCTGTCGGCATACTGGTAATTGGGGACTCAGTCCAGGGCACCGCCAGGATGCTACCCACCAGCAGAAGACGAACCAGGAGAGGAGGGGCCACTCAGGAGGTGACAGCAGACCCAGCCCCTCCAGCCAGAGATGGGGAGCAACCGCCTGCACCGCCTGCACCGCCTGCACCGCCTGCACCGTCTGCACCGCCTGCACCGCCTGCACCGCCTGCACCGCCTGCACCGCCTGCACTGCCTGCACCGTCTGCACCACCTGCACCGTCTGCACCACCTGCACCGTCTGCACCGCCTGCACCGTCTGCACTGCCTGTACCGCCTGCACTGCTTGCACCGTCTGCACTGCCTGCACCGCTTGCCTTTCACACCCTCCGGCCCCACAAGCTGCCCAAATTTTCCGGTGAGGAAGACGCAGAGAACTTCATCAAAGAAGCTAAGCTGTTCCTGAGACTGCAGCCCATGCCCGATGCGACAGCTGCCGGATGGTTGCTGGGTGCACTGGAGGGCCGAGCAAGGCAGGAGATGCTCTCCAAGGATGCTGAAGAGGTGGACACCCCCCAGAAAGTCTTCAACATCCTCGAGCAACACTGGGGGGAACATCGGGACTCCGCCACGCTGGCAGCAGCTTTCTTCAGGAGGCAGCAGGGCCTTGCTGAGTCCGTGGGGAGTACGCCACTGCCATGAAACTCCTATGGACCAAGGCCAACGCCGCCGAAGCTGACACCGTGTCTGCGGCTATGCTCCGAGACACGTTTGTCAATGGACTACAGCCCGCTTCTCTGCTGAGGGACCTGAAACGGTTCCTCCGGGAGAGACCACAGTCCACCTTCAAGGACACTACCACCGAGGCCCAGCGCTGGATGAGGGAGGACGGAGGCCTGAATGCAGCCGTGGAGCAGACAGCGGTGGCAGTCCCAGATGCGCTCCACCGCCTTGAGGCCCAGGTTGCTGCACTTGTGTCGGAGAACGCTGCCTTGCGGCGGGAGCTGCAAGGGCGACAGCAGCAAACCCTGGCACCTGTCAACGGGCCACCAAGCCCGAGCCGACTGCACCCACCACGCCAGGCCAGCCACCAGCAAGAGGGGCCAACACCTGCAGGGCCTACGTCGTGACCTGACCTGCTGGTGGTGTGGATACCGGGGTCACCGTGAAGCAGAATGCCGGGCCAAGCAGGCGTACCAACGCCAGGCTCGACGACCTCGGGCACCAGCAACACCCAGCGATCAACCCCGGGCAGCAACACCCAGCGATCAACCCCGGGTGACGAGCACCCCCCAACAGCCACGCCAGATGCCGGAAAACTAGTAACCCCCGTTGCCAACAGCCAGGCAACGGGGGGCCGGAAGAGGACCAGCCTAGCTGGAAAATGCCCCACAGCCACCATCACCATCAACGGGACGGAGGTAGCTGCCCTCCTTGACACGGGAAGCGAGGTGACGACAGTCACCGACACTTGGGCAGCCAGACACCTGAGAGACCTACAACGAGAAGACTGCCACATCACCCTGCGCGCAGTGAACGGGGCTGAGGTGCCCTATTCGGGCATCTTCTTCGTCGATGTCATGGCCTTCGGCATCCTACATCCCAACGTCCCGGTCCTGGTGGTGAAGGAGCCCAGAGAACCGTTCATGCAGTCACGCAAAAAGCAGCTGCCGGTTCTCCTGGGCATGAACGTCCTGGGCCCCAGCTTCTCCCAGTCTCCTCCTGGCATCCCCCCCGGTCTGCAGGCTGTTGCCCAAGAAGCCCGCAGAAACATCAGGGCCACCCGAGGGGTTGCGCACTCCACATCCCGTCACTGCATCCCTGCCCACTCCATAGCCACCATCAAGATCTCCCGTGGCCAACCCTCATCCGGCCCCCTCTTAGCATCCCCTCTCTCCAGACCCCTCCCTGGGAAGCTCATCACCATTCCCACGCTGTTGAGCAAAGACCCTTCGGCACGCTTCATCAGGGTTGCCAACCTGTCTCCAGAGGACCAGTTCCTGCCAGCACGCTCTCCTGTGGCCGTCCTTGAAGCTGTCAACACAGTGGAAGACAGGGACAAGCCGCAGGTCATGCTGGAGATCAACGAGCTGCTCATCTCTACCACCAGAGCAGAGCCAGCCTCGCCGCCACCATCAGTGCCATGCCCACAGTTTGATGGCACCACGAGCCAGCAATGCCAGCTGCAGGAGCTGCTGTCCAGGCGGTCTGAGGCTTTCATGCAGGACGACAACGACCTGGGCTACACCGAAGCTGTCTTCCACCGCCTGAAGACCGTGGACGACAAACCGGTCAGCCAGCCGTATCGCCGCATTCCACCTCACCAGCTCCATGAAGTGCAGGAGCACATCAAAGAGCTCCTGACCCGTGGAGTCATCACTGAGAGCCACAGCCCATACGCTGCACCAGTGGTCATCGTCAGGAAGAAGGATGGCAGTATCCGCCTCTGCGTCGACTACAGGCGCCTCAACACGAAGACCATTGGTGACGCCTTCCCTCTGCCAAGGATCCAGGAGTCCTTTGATGCCCTAGCTGGGGCACAGTACTTCTCCACCCTCGACTTGGCTTCAGGCTTCCACCAGATAGCCATGCACCCGGACGACCAGCAGAAGACGGCCTTCACCACTCCAGTGGGTCTGTTCGAGTACACCAGGATGCCCATGGGCCTGTCCACAGCACCAGCAACATTTCAGAGACTGATGCAGACCACGATGTCAGACTTTATGTTTGAGTTTCTGCTCGTCTACCTGGATGACCTCCTGGTGTACTCGAAGACCTTCGATGAGCACCTGGCCCACCTGGATCGGCTCCTCCAAAGGATAATTGATGCTGGCCTGAAGCTGAAGGTGGAGAAGTGCCAGTTCCTGCGGCACCAAGTGACCTACCTGGGGCACACCATCTCAGCAGAAGGTGTGAGTTGCGAAGACGGCAAGGTGGAAGCCGTCAGGGAGTGGCCTGTCCCTAAGTCAACCTCCGAGCTCCGCAGCTTCCTTGGCTTCGCGAGCTACTACCGGAGGTTCACCCAGAACTTCGCCAGGACAGCCGGACCTCTGCACGATCTGGTAGCCAAGGCCACTGCCGACCAGAAGAAGAAGACAGCAGACATCTCCAGGCTGTGGGACCAACGCCACCAGACAGCCTTCGACTCCCTGAAGGCAGCCCTGACATCTGCACCTGTCCTTGGCTTCGCTGACTTCACGGCTCCATTCATCCTGGAGACAGATGCCAGCCATGATGGCCTGGGAGCCATCCTCTCTCAAGACCAAGACGGGCAGCGCAGAGTCATCGCCTATGCCAGCCGCCGACTCCGGCCCACGGAGAAGAACGAGACAAACTACTCCAGCATGAAGCTGGAATTCCTGGCGATGAAGTGGGCGATTGCAGAGAAGTTCAGGGACTACCTACTGGGGTCCCGCTTCACTGTCATCACCGACAATAACCCCTTGGTGCACTTTCGCACGGCACCCCTAGGAGCACTGGAGCAGAGGTGGGCTGCGCAATTAGCACAGTTCAGCTTCGACGTGCAGTACCGACCCGGAAGGCTGAACCCCGCAGACGCCCTGTCCAGGCTTCCCCCCGACAATGCCGCTTCCCCAAGCTCTACTGCTGTGCCACCGCAGCTGGCCATGGCACAAGAAGTGACGTGCCAGCGACAGAGGGCAGCGAGTCCTGAAGCCCCTACCCCAGAAATCCCCTGTAAGACCCTGCACCTCCAGTCAGAGGTCCTCCATCTCCAGAGAGAGGACCCACTCATCTGCCCCTTTCTAGACCTTTGGCCTAGAAAACCACCCAAGGGAAGGAACGTGATCGGCAGACCCTACGACAACAGCACCGGCACCTGTTCCTGAGAGATGGTGCCTTGTACCGGCGCATACAAGACCAGCAGCAAGGGACCCTGGAGCAGCTGGTTCTACCCAGTGTCCTGAGACCTGATGCCCTCGCATCCCTGCACGACCAGATGGGCCACCAGGGGCTAGACCGCACACTTGGTCTCCTACGGTCAAGAGTCTACTGGCCGGGCATGCACCGAGATGTGAAAGATTACATCAGGTCCTGTGAACGCTGCATGCTGGGTCGACAACACCCATCAGCAAACACCACTTCTGGTCACCTCCTGGCCTCACGACCACTGGAAGTCCTGGCGATAGACTTCACCAAGCTGGACCAGGCAAGCGACGGCAGGGAGAATGTCCTTGTGATGACGGATGTCTTCACGAAATTCACCCAGGCCATGCCTGCGAGGAACCAGGAAGCAGTGACTGTTGCCAGGATCCTGACCAGTGAGTGGTTCCAGCGCTACGGGGTACCTGAGCGGATTCACAGCGACCAAGGCAGAGACTTTGAATCACGCCTGATTCGAGAGCTCTGCCAAACCTACAACATCGAGAAATCGCACACTACGCCCTACCATCCGCAGGGGAACGGACAGTGTGAGCGGTTCAACCGCTCCATGCACAACCTGCTGCGCACCCTGCCCCCGGAGAAGAAGACCAGATGGCCGGTGCACCTCCCAGAGCTGGTACAGGCGTACAACAACACGCCCCACGCCTCCACAGGCTTCGCCCCGCACTTCCTTCTCTTTGGCCGACAGCCGAGGTTGCCCATTGACAACCTCTTGGGGTGTCAAGCCCCAGACGCTGTTGGCACGGTTGACTGGGTCCGACAGCACCGACTCCGCCTCCAGGAAGCCCACCAGAGAGCCTACCAGCAGCTGAAGGAGACTGCCGCCAAACGGGAGAGGTTCACTGACAAGAGAGCCTCTGACCATGCCCTGCACGTTGGTGAGCATGTCTATCTCCGCAACCGAGTGGTGGGCCGAAACAAGATCCAGGACTTCTGGAAGTCTGACCTGCACCGAGTGACACTACGCCCATACGATGGACTGCATGTGTACCGTGTGCAGCCAGTAGCAGGTGGTGCTGAACGGACCATACACCGCAAGGACCTTCTGCCAGCAGCCACACCCTTAGAGCTGGACGAGCCGTGCCAACCAACCCCTTCCCCAGTTCATTCTGACAAAGAGTCAGAGTCAGACAGTGATGATGAACTTTCGAACATTGTGCGTGTTCCCACCCAAGCTTCAGCCCCAAGACGTTCCCAACGATTGGCCTCAAAAGGAGCAGCCAAAGGCAGGCATACAAGTGGTATGTAGAATAGTTGTTACATTTTGTTGGTTCTCATTTAGACAAAAGTCCCATCCTGAGAAAATCAGAAGACATTTTTTGTTTTTGACATAAGTTTTTTTGTGTGTGTGTTGTGGAGCTTCTAGTCAAGTGTACAATATTGTTGTGACCATGAAGGTGTTAAAAATACCTCATGGTTGATCAACTAGTACATTTTTATTATTGATTTTTTATTGTGGTCATTGGATACCAGGTGGAAATATTGAGTGGAATTAAAATATTTTTTCTTTGCATTGGATAGTGGTTTTGAGGAAATTTGTTAAAAGAACAAGTCCCAGCTATCTGCTATTTTTCAAAGAAAAAAAAGTATGTTGTAACTTTATCCGGTTAAAAGAACCAGGTTGAGTAAGGCTCTGATGAAACTATGTTGATGTTAAGTGATATGAGGAATTTTGTTAAAAAAAAAAGCAACCCCTCAATAATCTACAGGGCAACAATATGTTTCATTAATTGAGCGGGTCTTCGAGAGAATTTTGTCAGCAGGCAGAAGGAAAGAGTTTGAAGATTCTTGCTTGAGTAACAACCCCTCTGTAGTCTGCTACAGTTTATGATTTTGTCCTGACTAGAGAAAATATTTGTCAAAATGCACATTTTCTGTGGCCAGTCATAACATTTAATGTTAAATCAAAAGCTGTGTTGTAGTCTATAAAGAATTTTGTTCATATAACAGATCTTTATCAGACATTAGCAGTGTGGGTACAGGGAGGTAACCCAGTATATAAGGAAATTACAAGTTGTTTTTATGATTATATTGTTAAAATAACATGGATCATAAAGGCCTAAGATGTGTTTTCCTTGATATTGTGTTGCGAAGAGTTGAGTTGTGAAGACGGCACCACAATTTGTTTTGATGATTATAATGTTAAAAGAACATTTATCATTTTATGAACATAAATTTGTGGGTGCAGTGTATCCTCTTGATGAAGAGTGGAGAGCTATTGCCAGATTCGGCTGCAGTTGTTATAACTGGCAGAAGGATTAATCATTTTGAAAATGATTTGAGAAGTTGGCATTTGTTTTGAATTTATTTTTGTGTTGTGTGTTTTGTGTTTCACCTGGGTAGTTTTTATTTTTGTGTGTGTGTGTGTCAGCGCGGACGCTGACAGAGTTTGTGGGGGGAGATGTAACCAGGTGGTTTTTGTGTAGCTCTATGTGTGAGAGCTTGTTGGGCATTTAGTTTAGGTTAGAATCAGCGAAACAGATATTTGGTGTGGTCAGAACAGATATTTTCTTGTTCACTTTATAAAGTATTATAGTTTGTTATGAGTATGATATATTTGTATTTTTTTATGTATTTTATTTTGTTTTTATGATTTTATTGTTAGTGGGATGAGATGAGATATATTTTATTGTAATGATTTTTGGATCAAGGGAGAGAACTTTACCTTGCATTTTGAACACAATCAGCCTGATATAGAAAAGAAAATCTTAAATAACAACTTTAATAAATCATATTATCTATTCATATTCATGGATATGATTGTTGAAGGACTGATTTTGACTCGATTCAACTTGACCACAGTGAAGATTCTCTATTTTCATCGTAAAGTAGTATCTTCACCTATTACATCATATCGGTATAAGAACATTGAAATCGCGATCGGCAAAGCGGTTCTAATTCACAAGTAAAGGAATATTTTATATATTGTAGTGTGCGATTGAGAATCGTGTGTAATAAACTTTATTTAGATAAATGAAATATAACTTAATTTAGGTTGTAGTAGATCGTAAGGC
>JASPKP010000736.1:27500-35000 GCA_030674155.1 Stramonita haemastoma
GTTACAAGCACAAACACACACACGCACGCACGCACGCACGCACGCACGCACGCACGCACGCACGCACGCACGCACGCGCGCGCGCGCGCGCGCGCGAACGCACGCATACACATGTAAATGCACAAGTGAGCATACCATATCGTACATTAAGAGCATCAGTTATTATGATGCACTATATTGAACTACCCCCCCAAAAAAAACCACGCACACAAAAAAACAAATAAACAACAACAAAAGCACTCAGTAAAAGAAAAGTAGGCCTACGCCTAGTTTGCCGTAAGCGTACTCGTTTACCTGAGCAAGGGTTAGCTTTTGTCGTACATGGGAAACAACTTTTGGCGTTGCTGGTCTTCTCTATTTTATCTTCTCCCTTATCTTCCTGAGGAGCTAGATATTTGGGCTACTGCACTTCATTAAATTGTTTTTAGGCAGTGTCTCTTGGGCAAGTTGAACCTGGTGGAGCCCATCCCTCTCCAGCTACAGTGTGCATGCTGGGTATGTTCGTGTTTCTGTAACCCATCAAATGCTGACATGAATGACATGATCTTGAACATGCATACCTGATCATTTGCATGCGCTTAATTATACAGGAAGGGAGTGAAGTAAGACACGGGTAGATCTGAGCTTGAAGCTGGCCCGAGAGATCGTAAACACCCTCCACCCTTCAGTCACCACACACTGCTGCCCAGATTCGAACTCACCACTTCATTGACCCGCAGGTATGGAAATCAAAAGATCTTGTGGACCCGCAGGTATGGAAATCAAAAGATCTTATGGAACCACAGGTATGGAAATCAAAAGATCTTGTGGACCCACAGGTATGGAAATCAAAAGATCTTGTGGACCCACAGGTATGGAAATCAAAAGATCTTATGGAACCACAGGTATGGAAATCAAAATATCTTGTGGAACCACAGGTATGAAAATCAAAAGATCTTATGGAACCACAGGTATGGAAATCAAAAGATCTTATGGAACCACAGGTATGGAAATCAAAAGATCTTGTGGACCCACAGGTATGGAAATCAAAAAATCTTGTGGACCCACAGGTATGGAAATCAAAAGATCTTATGGACCCACAGGTATGGAAATCAAAAGATCTTATGGACCCACAGGTTTGGAAATCGAAAGATCTTATGGACCCACAGGTTTGGAAATCGAAAGATCTTATGGACCCACAGGTATGGAAATCAAAAGATCTTACGGACCCACAGGTATGGAAATCAAAAGATCTTACGGACCCACAGGTATGGAAATCAAAAGATCTTACGGACCCACAGGTATGGAAATCAAAAGATCTTACTCACTCAGTGACTGTTATTGTTGGAAACGTCACACTAGCCCAACTTCAGAAAGCTTGAAACATACATGGGAGTGAAGTAGGGAGTGGTTTTGCTTACATTGTGTTTTCTCATTTGCTGATGTGCCCCCCCCCCCCCCCTCCAAGAGCCTTGAATATTCTGCACCTGTTTCACCTTCATAGGACTGTATAGCCGCAGTGGAATGTCAAAAAGTCAACGTAAACAAAACGGGAGAAGTGAAAAACTGATGGGAAAATGATATACCTGGGAGAGGCAGGAAGAAACTAAATCAAGCAAAGAAGCCAAGATCCACTAAAGGGTCAGTTAATCAATATGTTATTAGATGATGCATAGCGATTTTTTCTTCTTTTTCTATTGAGAGAGAGAGAGAGAGAGAGAGAGAGAGAGAGAGAGAGGAGAGAGAGAGAGAGAGAGAGAGAGAGAGAGAGAGAGAATCTAGCCATGTGCGCGTGCACGATTGTGTGTGTATGTCAGCGTATGGAGCGGGTGTTTACGAGTGTTTGCGTGCACGCTGGCAGAGTGGTTATTTCTCAGTCCACTTACATTTATCATCTCTTCCTCCATTCGTTTAATTCATTTATTAATTCGTTCACTATCAATCTAAATGAACCAGTTTTCCACTAACCCGTAGGTCATTCCTACAGGGAGTGTGCCCGCTATCTTTTTTGTCTGTACCCATTCCGGAGGTCGTAACTGAGAGAGAATTTCTGTCTTTTCGTTCACAGGGTGGACAGTCAGAAAGACGTTTATCATCCACTTGTGAAAGGAAAACATGGTTCTGTGCAGCGGAGCAGAAGTCTGTGGGAGAGAGAGACTGTGATGACAGACATGGAATATATGAGGATAACTTGTTGTTGGAGAGACTGTTGTGATACACAAGGAATGCATGAGGATAACCTGTTATTGGAGAAACTGTAATTACAGACAAGGAATAGATGAGGATAACCTGTTGCCTCTTCTCTGTCTCTGCTTGTCCCTTTGCTTTCTTTCTCCTCACGCTCTGTCACCTACCAACTGTTTGCTTATCTATCTATCTATCTCTCTATCTCTCTATCTCTCTATCTATCTATCTCTCTATCTCTCTATCTATCTATCTATCTATCTATCTATCTATCTATCTATCTGTCTGTCTGTCTGTCTGTCTGTCTGTCTGTCTGTCTGTTTCTCTATCTGTCTATTTACTCTTCTCTCTCTCTCTCTCTCTCTCTCTCTCTCTCTCCTCTCTCTCTCTCTCTCTCTCTCTCTCTTCTCTCTCTCCTCTCTCTCTCTCTCTCTCTCTCTCTCTCTCTCTCTCTCTCTCTCTCTCTCTCTCTCTCTCTCTCTCTCTCTCTCTCTCTCTCTCCTCTCTCTCTCTCTCTTTCCCTCTCTCTCTTCTGCTGCTGCTGCTGCATTTACTACGCGCAACAAAAATGTATTGATTAAAGTACATAGTGAATGTGTATGAGTAATAACATGGTGTTTGAAGAAGGCTGATAATTAGCAATAAACACCAGTAGCTTGTTTGACCAGCATACATATAGTCGGCTTTAGAACTGCAGTGTTCTGCCACTTTTAATAACGAAGGCTACTACCCTGAAGAGACTATTTGATAACTTTGTGCACTCTGCTCTGTCGTTCAGCTGAAGTTGACCGCTATCGACAATTATTTTTTATCATCCCATCGCTGGGTGGCTTTGTGTGTGTGTGTGTGTGTGTGTGTGTGTGTGTGTGTGTGTGTGTGTGTGTGTGTGTGTGTGTGTGTGTGTGTGTGTGTGTGATCTGGAAGAAAACAGTACTGTTTTTTTCAGTTGACAGGGAAAGGCAAGATTGGAATCAGGTTTAAGTTCATTTCTCGTCACACAAACCTGTATATATCTGTGTGGGAACACACTCATTCTTGCACACGCTCGCACGCATGCATGCGTACACAATTACAGACACGCAGTCACACAAACACAGACCCGCACACACAGACAGACAGACACAGACAGACATACAGACAGACAAACACGCTCGCACACTCGCTCGCTGGCGCGCGCGCCCGCGCGGAAATTGACAAGACACAGACAAGACAATTCTGGATGTAAACGAAGACGACACCAGAAAGAACTAAATGTGGCCTGCAGCCATTCGGTTAATGCCGGACATTGTCTGTCTGTCTGTCTGTCTGCCTGTCTGACTGTTAGGAAGCGGTGTTTTGCTATCTGCAGTAATGTGTCTGATGGGAAAGACAGACATTTTGTGGCGATTGTGGATCTATCTCTTGAGTATGCGAGTGCGTCTTGTGTTTTTGTCTGCTGCTTTCTTTTAGGGGTCTGTGTTTGTTGTGTGTGTGTGTGTGTGTGTGTGTGTGTGTGTGTGTGTGTGTGTGTGTGTGTGTGTGTGTGTGTGTGTGTGTGTGTGTGTGTGTATGTGTGCTGTGCATGTCAAAAGGTGTGTGTGTGCGTGCGTGCGTGCGTGTGTGTGTGTGTGTTATTTACTTTATTATTTATTTATTAATTAGTCTTTTATGTCGAGGATAATGGAATGGGCACTCATGTGCTTTTTTTAAAATCCAGTCCCCGTGTGTATGCAGTGTTGTGAATTTTGTCATCTGTGTGTGCATATGTGTGTACGTGCACGTGTAAGTGGAAATCTTGTTTTTCCATTTTGATATCTCTGCCTCGAACTATTCCTCTGTCATCGTAGAGCTGTAAGTTTCCTTGCTGAAAATGATCATCTCTGATTTCTAACGGAAAAACAAGAAATGTTCCTGTTAAAGGGAGAACAAGGGTATTAGAAGTGAAGGCGAAAAAGCGCCCTGTCGCACACGCAGTGTCTCTGTTTCTCGCTTTTCGGTCTAGGAAGTTAAAAGTTAAAGTCTGTCCCGAGCCTCAGGCTCATCAGGCCGGTGCTTATCCCGGTTTCTGTGGCGTTAAGCGACTGAGAGTCATAGACTCCCCCCTGGATAGGACGCCCGTCTATCGCAGGGTTAACCCCCAACACAAGGTTGGTACCCCTTTTACACCTGGGTGGGGTGAGAAAATAGCCGTAAAGTGCCTTTTCCAAGGGCACAACGCCATAGCAGAAAGCTGGGATCGAACCCGCAACCTTTAGATTACGAGTCCAACGCCCTAACCACTAGACTACAGCGGCGGCGGTCCAGGAAGTAGCTTTGGGAAATAATCACAGATTTATCGCACTGACGGAAAAATTAAAAAGCTCACTTTCTTCAGAGAGTAAAACCACAAATATTGCTTTCACACTATTTTAATCTTTTACATAAAAAATATAGTTGTTGGGGTTTATTAAGACAATAAAATTGGAACCGAAGGAGCAAGGGCCCAGCTTGGGTCACATACAGGTCAAATCAGTGCTAGGGACAGCCTCTCTTTCTTTATTTTAGATCAGCCATGCCTATTCCTACCTCCCAGACCCCATCCAAACATTCATAAGTTATAGCTTTAACAACAACAAAACACAATGAAACAAACAGGCAAACAACAAGCAAAAAACCATACACATAAACCTGCCGCTGATCTGTTGGATAAAGATAGACTTACTGCTGGGTTTGTTTGTTTGTTTGTTTGTTTTGTTGTTGCTGCCTGCAGTGATGGTTTTGTTTTCACAAACAAGCAAACACGAAAAACAAACATGTCTTTCTGTCTCATTGTGTGTCTGTCCAACCCTGTGTCTGTATGCTTGTCTGAAAGTTTCAGAGCTGCTTTTTATTTATCAGCTAGTGCGAAATGGGTGTCTGGCTCTTGAGAGAAAGTCTGTCTCTCCCTATGTGCTTAGTGTGGTGACATTAATTTTTTTTTTTAAGATTTGTCTGGAATTCGTAATTGTGTAGTGTGGCCTAAGGCTTCAGTTCTTTGTCGTGGACTAAGATCACATGTGCTTCAGCCTGTTCTGTATGCGTTCTGTCTGTCTGTCTGTCTGTCTGTATGTCTCTTTGTTTGTATGTATGTATGTATGTATGTATGGATGTATGTATGTATGTATGTATGTATGTATGTATGTATGTATGTATGTATGTATGTATGTATGTATGTATGTATGTATGTATGTGTGTGTGTATGTATGTATGTATGTATGTATGTATGTATGTATGTATGTATGTATGTGTGTCTATTATGTATGTATACATGTATGTATGTATGTATGTATGTTTGTATATATGTACATATATATATATATATATATATATATATATATATCAGCTATATATATCATGTATTATATATACATGTCTATAATTATGTCTGTCTGTCTATGTCTGTATGTCTGTCTGTCTGTCTGTCTGTAGGTATGTATGCATGCATGTCTGTCTGCCTGTCTGTAGGTATGTATGCATGCATGTCTGTCTGTCTGCCTGTCTGTATGTATGTCTGTCTGTTGACCTACTTGTTGTTACGGTCCTTCTGCTTTCAGTGTGGTATACAAGAGTGTAGCAGAAATTTGATGCTTAGATGTTTGTTGCCCGGAGTGCTTCTTTTGTTGTCAAGGAAAAGTAATATGAACACTGTTTTCTGTCTGTCTTATCTACGCTTTTACCCCCTCCTTCTTACTTTCTTTATTTCTTTAAAAATCGCACGCGCGCACGCGCGCGTACGTGCATGTGTATATGTATGTATGTATGTGTGTGTGTGTGTGTGTGTGTGTGTGTGTGTGTGTGTGTGACTGTGACTGTGTCTGTGTCTGTGTCTGTGTCTGTGTGTATGTATCTATCTGTGTGTATGTGTCTATCTGAGTGTGCTCTTACTTTTAAATTTCTCTTTCTCTCTGTCTCTGTTTGTATGAGGGGGGGGGGGGGGTAGAGAGAGAGAGACAGACAGACAGACAGACAGACAGACAGACAGACAGACAGACAGAGCGAGAGAGAGAGAGAGAGAGAGAGAGAGAGAGAGAGAGAGAGAGAGAGAGAGAGAGAGAGAGAGAGAGAGAGAGAGAGAAACGTAAGTGTGTAAAACCTTCTAAAAAATATAAAGAACAACAACAGATGAATAATTGCACGGACGTGTGTGCAAGCAGATAACATTCTGAGCACATGCATGTGTGTGCATCCATTCATACGTGTGAATGTATGCATGCGTTCGCGCGCTCCTGTATAACCGTGCCTCTGCTTGCACCTCGCGCGAGAGAGAGCAAAAACGTGCAGAGAGTGTGAAAGTGTAGGTAATTAAAATGTGTGCATGGTGGTGGTGGGAGGGGGGGGAGCGAAGTGTGTGTGTGTGTCTGTGTGTGCGTGCGTGCGTGCGTGCGTGCGTGCGTGTTGTGTGACTTTGATTTGAGAACAAAACGCTAAAAAAGATATTACCGTATGCTTTTCTTTTTTTTCAGAACAAGGCAGAAAAAATCATCAGAAAAACATTTTTCAGAAAATGGAATAAAAAGTTTTGCAGAAATAATACACAAAGAGAAAGAGTGACAAGAAATAAAAAAAACCCAACTTGCCGGCCTTAGCAATAACATCAGGATGGAAAATGACAGTAAAAGGACATCTAAATGTTGCCGGCTAATTGAATTGATAGAAAGAAAACATGCCTGCAGTGATGTCTGATCCACTGCCTATCGACCGCCCTTTTCCTCTCCCCCTGTATTTTTGTTGTGTGTTTTGTTTTCCTTTTTGGTTTTAAGGGGTCTGGTGTTTGGTTCATTGGCTTGTAATGTAGTCTCCTTTCCTCTTTTGCCCCTCCCCCCTTTTTAATGTTTGTAATTATTTCATGTTTTTTACCTTTAGTTGTTGTTGTTTTTCAAATGTGAAAGAGGCGTCAAGGGAAGTAATTCGCGTGGCTGGTTATTGAGTTGAAATGGAGAATGTAGGTCAGTGTGATCAAACTCGGGTTTTAAAATCTTGTTTTTAGTTATCTGGGGTTTTTTGTTTATTAATTTTGTTTAGTTAATATTCATTCATTTATTTATTAATCTGTTATCTATTTATTCGTTCATTTGTAGTAGTAATGAAAGATTGGAAAGGGAGTTAAACACAGCGTAGTTCAACTATTTGTTTTTCCTAGCTGTTTTGTTCGTTTTGATTTTTGCGTCCATACAACTTTATCTAACATAGGCAAACAAATTTTCCAAAAGTCTTTGAACAAATGTAGACGGGTGCATAAAACAATAGGTTTCAGATCACAATGTTCTTGAATTCTCGGATAGGAATACCTACAACACATGGTGGATTAACTCAGATGCTCCAACTTGCAAGACGATGAGA
>JASPKP010007363.1:0-7500 GCA_030674155.1 Stramonita haemastoma
GGAGTGGAGGAAGCTGGTAGCAAAATCTTCAGTGGTGCATGCCCCCACGGTCCGTGAGACTACGGGACAGGTGAAGGTGAAGGTGAAAGTATTTGTAAGTGGGTTGAAGATTCTTGAAAAAAAGAAGTATTTTTGTCAACTAACGGTCAGGAGTCCAACTGGTTTGATATCCACCAAGGATGCAGAGAAGCTATTCCTTTGTACCGTTATCTATTCATACTGTGTTGAATCAGCAGCAATGCCTAGTTATGTCAAAATAAGACATGCCGGGCATGGTATAATTTAAACAGCTTTGGGCATCATTATCCAACTTTATCATTCAGCTGGGACATACAAACTTTCTTTTAGCTGGTGACAAAAACATCATCCTTATTTTGAGGTATCTTCACACGTGCTAAGATATATCATTTTTTTAAAGGGTAAATCTGGCTTGTAGCTCTATTTGTTATTATGAATCGTTTGGGGAAAAACAAAAGAGCAACCTGGCAAGAAAACATGAAAATTTGTATAATACCCTTTTAGTCACAGCAAGGATGTTGTGGTGGGCACCACCCTGTGTAGAGGACATGATATAGCCTAGTGGTCAGAACATTGCGCTGGCAATTTGACAAGGGTTCGATTCCCGGTCGAGGAGATTTTTTCTTCTGGAGTTAACGTCAGTGCTGACTCCACTCTTCCCAAAAGTCCTTCGAATGAGACTATAAACCGAGGCCCCGTGTACGAATGCACGCAGAACGTCTTGCGCATACGTTAAATCCTGTTCCGCTTTTCGTAAGAGTAGGCCATTGTGTGCCAGTGGGAACAGATGACATTTACAAAACTGCACACACATGGGGACTGGATGTAAAAAACACAAGTGTTTATCCGATTATCCTCGATATAAGAGAATAAATAAGTAAATAAATAAATAAATAAATAAATAAATAAATATCATTCAGCTGGGACACACAAACTTTCTTTTCGCATTATCATCCTTATTTTGAGGTTTCTTCACACGTGCTAGGATCTCATTTTTTGAAGGGTAAATCTGGCTTGTCGCTCTGTTTGTTATTATGAATCTTTGGGGGGAAAATAAAAGAGCAACCTGGCCAGAAAACAGAAAAAAAACTTGTATGATACCCCTTTCAGTCATGGCAAGGACGTTGCGATGGGTACCGCCCTGTGTAGGCGTCTCACTCTGACTGGCTCCACCACTAAGCTATCATTTATCTATTTATCAATTTTTTTGTTTTATTTATTTATTTATTCTTTATATATCGAGGATAATGGAATAAGCACTCATGAGCTTCTTTTTTTTTTTTTTTTTTTACATCCAGTCCACGTGTGTATGCAGTTTTGAAAATTTTGTAAATCTGTTCCCACCGGCACACAATGCCCTACTCTTTTACGAGAAGCCGAACAGAATTTAACGTGTGCTCAAGATATTCTGCGTGCGTTTGCACACGGGGCCTCGGTTTATAGTCTCATCCGAAAAAAACTTTGGGAGAGAGTGGAGGCAGCACTTTTGGGGAGAGTGGAGACAGCATTTTTGGGGAGAGTGGAGGCAGCACTTTTGGGGAGAGTGGAGGCAGCATTTTTGGGGAGAGTGGAGTCAGCACTTTTGGGGAGAGTGGAGTCAGCACTTTTGGGGAGAGTGGAGGCAGCACTTTTGGGGAGAGTGGAGTCAGTAGCCTACTGATGTTAATTCCAGGGTGAAAATCCCCTCGAACGGGAATCGAACCCGGGTCATTGACGTCAGTAGGGAACTTCATAACAGGTGATATCCAGCGTATGCTCAAAACAGGTACCACTATGCATCACCAAAGCCACCCAGCAGCAACGCATGCAGGGCCCCCTCTGACTGGTGACCCTACAGCGGTCCATGTTTGGTAAGCTTTCTGTGGATATCTGAGCGCGAAGATGCGACTTGGCGAGCATATGTATGATGGCTCATTAAGTATGAAACAGTTGCATGCAGGAAAAAGAAAGAAAAATGGGTAGGCGCTGCACTTGTGGCGACGCGCTTTCCCCGGGGAAGAGCAGCCCGAATTTCACGCAGAGAAATCTGCATGCTGTGACATAAAGTGGTATAAAACACAAAATGGCTAGGACAGCAATATCGGAATGAGAGGTGTGGTGTTTTTTTTTTTTTTTTTTTTTTTTTTTTTTTTTTTTTTTTTTTTACTACTACTTTATGTAACACCAGATTTCTCTGCTTCTCTGCGTGAAATTCAGGCTGCTCTCCCCAGGAAGAGCACGTCGCCACAAGTGCAGCGCCACCCAGTATTTTTTTTTCTTCTTTTCCCTGTCTGCAGTTGTATTTGTTTCCCTATCAGAGTGCCTTTTTTTTCAACAGAATTTTGCCAGAGATAGCCCTCTTGTTGCTGTGGGGTTTGTTACGTGCGCTAAATAATGATGGGCAACACACGCGACCTCGGTTTATCGTCTCATCCAAAAGACTAGCTCACCAGATCACCACTCATGATCTGATGGATGGGAGAAAAGTTTTGGGCCCGAATGGGATTCGAACCACCGCACACTCCGACCCGGACTTTTCGCTTTCTAGACAGGCGCGTTACCTCTAGACCATCATCCATTGGTATGAGGACAGGACGACAAGAGCGTCACAGAAAATACCTCCCCCTCCCCCCTGCCTACATTTTTGAGAAGGAAAGACCTTTTTGAGGGGAGGTTGGGGAGGATATTTATGGAAAGCAGGGGGGGGGGGGAGGTAAGGATGGAGGTGGGGGCTTAAAGAGGGAATGGGGGAGAAGGGGAAGTTAACATGGTCACCTTGATTTATGGTATCAGAATATAAAACACTTTCTGCCAGAGTGATTCTGCGCGTTGTGTGTGCACACGCGCGCGTGTGTATACGAATGTAAATAAGGGCAGAGGTGGTGGTGGTGGTGGTGGTGGTGGTGGTGGTGGTGGTGGTGGTGGTGGTGGTGGTGTGTGTGTGTGTGTGTGTGTGTGTGTGTATGTGTGTGTGTGTGTGTGTGTGTGTGTGTGAAGGTGTGTGTGTGTGTGTGTGTGTGAAGTGTGTGTGTGTGTGTGTGTGTGTGTGTGTGTGTGTGTGTGTGTGTGTGTGTGTGTGTGTGTGTGTGGTGTGTGTGTGTGTGTGTGAAAGTCAGTCAAAGTCAAAATTTTATTTTTAGATGGTGCGCGCGCGCGCGCGCGCGGTGTGTGTGTGTGTGTGTGTGTGTGTGTGTGTGTGTGTGTGTGTGTGTGTGTATGTGCGCGTGCGCGCGCGAGCGTGCGTGCATGTGTGCGTACGTGTGTGTTTTTGTGTGTGTGTGTGTCCCTGAAAAGTTGGGCTCTATGATATCAATAATTCATTCAAACAAGTTTACGAATTCGCATTTATTCCTGGCATGCATGCATAATGAAAGAAACATACAGCCCCACAGTTTACTTGACAACTGGCAGGTGATGGCATATGGGGGGGGGGGGGGGAGGGGAGTTGAGGGGAGGCTGACTGGCAGATAGAAAGGGTGGGGGTGGGGGGAATGAAAGACGAGATGGGAAATGGGGAAGTGGGGATGGGAAAGTTGACAGGGACGTATGTCATCCGAAAGATTGGGGGTAAGAATGACCGATTGTGGAGAGCCATATATATATATATATATATATATATATATATATATATATATATTATATATATATATATTATATATATATATATATATATACGCGTTTTGTAGTGTGTGTGTATGTGTGTGTGTATGTGTGTGATTGTGTGATTGTGTGGTGTGTGTGTGTGTGTGTGTGTGTGTGTGTGTGTGTGTGTGTGTGTGTGTGAGTGTGTAGTGTAGTGTAGTGTAGTGTAGTGTAGTGTAGTGGTAGTGTAGTGTAGTGTAGTGTAGTGTAGTGTAGTGTGTGTGTTATTTTATTTATTTATTCTATTATATCGAAGATAATGGAATAAGCATTCGTGTGCTTTTTTACATCCAGTCCCCGTGTGTACGCAGTTTTGTCAATTTTGTGATCTGTTCCCACCGGCACACGATGGCCTACTCTTACGAAAAGCGGAATAGGATTTAAGTTGTACGTAAGATGTTGTTCCTGCGTTCGCACACGGGGCCTCGGTTTACAGTCTCATCCGAAGGACTTTTGGGGAGAGTGGAGTTAACACTGATGTTAACTCCAGAGCAAAAATCCCCTCGAAAAGGAATCGAACTCAGGTCGTCAAATTGCGAGTGCAATAGTGTAGTGTAGTGTAGTGTAGTGTAGTGTAGTGTAGTGTAGTGTAGTGTAGTGTAGTGTAGTGTAATGTATGTAGTGTAGTGTAGTGTAGTGTAGTGTAGTGTAGTGTAGTGTAGTGTAGTGTAGTGTAGTGTAGTGTAGTGTAGTGTAGTGTAGTGTAGTGTAGTGTAGTGTGTGTTTTGTGTGTGTGCTTGTGTATTCGTGTGCTCTTGAATGTGTAGGGGTTGGGGGGGGGGGGGGGGGGGGGGGGGGGGGGGGGGGGGGCTGTGTGGTTTGCGTGCGTGTACACGTGCTTGTGTGACCAAGCTGTAGGTCTGCACCCTGGATGAAAATACGTTCATGATTTAGCTAACATCTTGACATTAGAGAAACAAGCTATCTGACGTGTTACCCGGTTAATTAAGTGATTATTTTGAACCCAAGTTTAAAAGCCACATCCATAAAGAAGTTCGTGATTCTCAGCTGTGTGGTCTATCTCCCCCACGGGGATGCCAGGGGCCTGTCTGTATAAATAACACATCCCCACCTTCTAAAAATTATGTGCTAGGAATTCCCTCTTTTCTATCCCTATCTTTGTTTCTGCCATATTTTTTCTTCTTCATGTCACCTCTTTCTGGTCTATTTCCTGCCTTCGTGGTCCATTCTCCTGCCTTTTTTCTTTTTTTGTTTTAATCCCAGAAAGTCTTACAAATGACAATTCTCTCTTTCTCACACCGAAGACGGATGCATGCGCGGGGCCTGACTTGTCAAGCTTTACAGCAGCGCAACAACGTAGTTTTGACTCATCTGATAGACAACAATAGTTGCAATAGTTGCTGTCTGAGCAATCAACAAAGAAGCAAGTGTATATTGTCCTTCTCTCCTACACCGAAGTCGGATGCGCTGGACCTGTCTGACGTGTCAGGATCTTCACAGCAGTGCAACATACTTTTGCTCATATGGCAGACAACAATAATTGCTGTCTGACTCTTGAGTGTTCGATGGTGAAGAAGAAGAAAATAAGGAAAGCGACGTCCAAGCACACATCGCTATACTGGGAAATGCAGACGCGTGCTATTTATTTATTCTTTTATATCGAGGATAATGGAATAAGCATTCATGTGCTTTTTTTTTAAAAAATCTAGTCACCATGTGTATGCAGTTTTATAAATCTTGTCATATGTTTCCACCGGTACACAATGGCCTACTCTTACGAAAAGCGGAACAGGATTTATCGTATGAACAAGGTGTTCTTCATGCGTTCCGCACACGGGACCTCGGTTTATAGTCTCATCTGAAAGACTTTTGGGGAGAGTGGAGTCAGCACTGATGTTAACTCCAGGGGGAAAATCCCCCCGAACTGGAATCGAACCGGGGTCGTCAAATTGCGAGGCAGTGTTCTGACCACTAGGCTATCCCGTCCACCAACTTCCATACGTGGGCTGGTTGGCTTCTGCCTCAACCAGGCAGGCTGGTTGCGGAGACTGGACAAGGGAATGGACGTCTGTGCCAGCTGATGTAGCCTATTTAATTATGAACAATAGCAGACATTACATGTGACTGCACAACTCACTCCAAAAGCACTGATGTGGTTTGCATGCACTGTCCATGTACTGGCACAGCGTTCAGTATCGATCATCGTGACATATTGCTGCTAAAGGGAGGCAGAGCAGCTCCTAGCTATAAACTTCATTCATTCTTTATGTTTTAACCTCTATCTGTATGCCTCTCTCTTTCTCTTCCTCTCATGCGTGCACACACACACGCGCTCGCGTGTGTGTGTGCTTCTATTTTTGTAGCTGATTTGTCTGTCTGCCTGCCTGTCTGTCTGTTTTCTGTCTGTCTGTCTGTATTTCTATCTGTATGTGCGCGCGTGCGTGTATATGTGTGTTTCTGCTTCTATAATTCTGGCTGATTGTCTGTCTGTAGCCTATCTGTCTTGTTTGCGTGCACACTCGCGCACGTGTGTGTGTGTGTGTGTGTGTGTGTGTGTGTGTGTGTGTGTGTGTGTGTGAGAGAGAGAGAGAGAGAGAGAGAGAGAGAGAGAGAGAGAGAGAGAGAGAGAGAGAGAGAGAGAGAGAGAGAGAGAGAGAGAGAGAGAGAGAGAGAGAGCATCTTCCTGCGTTTCGTGTTCTATGTCTCTGTTTATCTTTCTTTTTGTTTGTCTCTCTTTTCTGTCTGTCTGTCTCACTCTCTCTAGCGCGTGCGTATATGTGTGTATGCATGCACGTTTGCTTATGCATACCTTCATGTATGCGCGCACACGCGCGCGCGTGTGTCTATATATGTGTGCTTTCCTGCCTGCCTGCCAACTCTGTGTGCCGCTGTGCGACAATGTGCATGCTCACATAGTGCATATGTGTAGGTCAGTAAGACAGTCGCGCATCGATTAAGATATATATCCCACACTTTGTAAATAACTGACGTCAACAGCACGAGACAGTGACACACAAGGATTGCATGAACTTAATAGCTAAAACACAAGAAAGGAAATTAGGTCAGTGATATTGATTGCACGTGAAGCCACAAACGTCACAGAGGGATATATATATATATTATATATGAGAGAGAGAGAGAGAGAGAGAGAGAGAGAGAGAGAGAGAGAGAGAGAGAGAGAGAGAGAGAGAGAGAGAGAGGTCTAGTAATTTTGCTTAAGTCCAAACATTTCTGATCTAACTTTGGGTGGGGGTGGGGGTGGAGTTGGCGCTGTGTGTGTGTGTGTGTGTGTGTGTGTGTGTGTGTGTGTGTGTGTGTGTGTGTGTGTGCACTGGCATATGAAAGGACTAATGTAATAAATCACACATCATGCTTGATAAAACGTGGGTTGCATTCGTAGTTTCTGTCTCTAGATAGGGGAAGCAATTATGATCGGCTAGCTAATCGTTTTTCTTACTGTGCATTTAGAAATGCTCTCCCTTTGTATCGTGCTGGCTCACTTTCAATAGTTGTGTGTGTGTGTGTGTGTGTGTGTGTGTGTGTGTGTGTGTGTGTGTGTGTGTGTGTGTGTGTGTGTGAAAACACATGTCATTTAGTTAACAATAATTAATGACTCCATTCAGGACACACACTGGTAGAACATGAGGGGAGCTTGGAAGCAATTTGTTTGTTTGTTGGCTGTTGTTTTAAAGACTATGTTGACATCTCCATTTTCATATTTATAAGATTCCCCCAGTGGATCGGTGGTTTACAGGTAACGCGCCTGCCTAGAAAGCAAAGAGTTAGGGGTTTGAAGTGTACGGTAGTTTGATCCCCTTTTGGGCCAAAAACTTTTCCACCTATCCATTAGGTTAGACCTTGAGTGGTAGTCTGGGTGCTAGTATTTTGGATGAGACGATA
>JASPKP010007363.1:10000-12887 GCA_030674155.1 Stramonita haemastoma
ACACACACACACACACACACACACACTCATTCAGACCAGCTCTCTTTCAACCCAAACTTCTTGTAAGTGTTCTTTTATTCATTTATCTATGTCTTCGGCTTTTATTCTAATGATTTATTTAATGAGTAAGTAATTTCGTAGTGGCCATGAAGATGTAAGCCTACTTTGTGATTACCAAAACATTGCTCGTTTGTGCAAACTTTGAGACAGGGCCTCTGTAATAAGATTGTCCTGTGTCTCAGTGTCTTTAACTATTCTGTGATTTTCTTGAATAGATTTATTGTTTGAAATCAAACTATAGCAATTTATTAATCCATTCTAACCTTGTTTTTCTCAGTTCTCCTCCTTACCCAAAGAAAATGTCATGCAACTTTCTATCAAAACTGCAATAAAGACTTCAGTTGCCTCCCCTGGTAACCCCCCCCCCCCCCAGATTTTTGATATGCCTTTTTAATCCCCTCTTCCCCCTTCCCCGGCCCCCAATCCTCCTCCAAGTCGGATTTGTGTGACGTTTTGTCTTCAATACTACCTGTGCACGAAAATAAGCTGAAATCTGTTAAAAACAATAACACAGACATACACCCACATCCAACAACAACAATACCCATCCTTCCCTCCAAAATTACCCCCCCTACAAAAAAACAAACAAAATAAAGTAACAGTTCATTCATAAACGTTTTTCTTCTTCTCCCCCCCCCCCCTCCCCTCCCCCTTTCTAGGGATAAACAAGAACAAATCTTCTCGTCTCCACCATCACCAACATTGCTGCGCCAGTACAGCACACTACAGCACAGCATCACATCCTCTCCCCCTAAAAAAAACTTTTAATTCGGCTTTTTAGCAATGATGGCGTCGAAGGAGTTGACGCCCAAAATCCTCCTGAGCTGCATGTGCTTCAGCCCGTTGGCTTCCAGCAGGTTCTTGTACTCGGCCTCGCTCCTCTGGCGGCCCCGGGACATGGTGGCCAGGAGGATGTCGTCCATCAGGCAGGAGCTGGGGGCCCGCTTGTCGTCCTGAAGAGCCTTCTCCAGGATGAGCAGCGTTCCGCCTGTAGAGGAAGAAGTAGAGGTAGATGTAGAAGTAGAGGTAGAAGTAGAGGTAGAGGTAGAAGTAGAGGTAGAGGTAGAAGTAGAGGTAGAGGCAGAAGTAGAGGTAGAAGAAGAAGAAGGGAGGAAGGGACATGTTGGTGTGGTTCGTTTTTGTTTTAGGTACATACAGCACGTGGGGGTAGAGTGATTCAGTGTGCGTACATTTTAAAAATATCTTTATTCTTTTATATCGAGGATAATAGAATAAGCAATCATGTGCTTTTTTTTCATCCGGTCCCCGTGTGTATGCAGTTTTGTAAATATTGTCATCTGTTCCCACCGGCACACGATGGCCTACTCTAGAGGCCAGCATGCTGAGGGCGGCGCCCATCTCCTCTCTCTTGCTACTTAACTCTCCCTAACCCTAAAGAGGGTTAGTACCCATAATTTACACCTGTGTGAACTGGGGGCTGTACTAAAGCCAAGGCGCACGCCTAACCCACCAAAGAGGTAATTATAACCACGCTCATTGCTGCTAAATATTTAACCTTAGCTTGGAGAAAGTGAGTGCTCTGACCCATGAGGCAGTGCCAATGTGGATCGATGGTCTAGAGCTAACGCACTTGCCTAGAAAGAGAAAAGTCCAGGTTCGGTCTCTGTGCTCCAAATTTTTCCCCGTCCAGTAGATTGTGAGTGGGGGTCTGGGTGCTAGTCTTTCGGATGAGACGATAAACCGAGGTCCCGTGTGCAACACGTACTTAGAGCACGGACAAGAACCCACGGAACAAGAAAGGTATCCCTGGCAAGAATTTAATTATGTGGAAAAGGCCACACTGATAATTATACAAACAAATTAATACAGTTGCAGACAGGAAAAATAAAAAAGGGTGGCGCTGCTCTTGTGGAGACGCGCTCTCCCCAGGGAGAGTAGCCCGAATTTCACGCAGAGAAATCTGCTGTGACTCAAAGTAGTATACAATGCAATACAATACGGTACAGTACAATACAATGCAAACAACAGAATGCAATAGAAGACAGTACTATACAATAAACAGCAATACAATACAAAACAACACAATACAAAACAACACAATTAAATATAGTACAGTACAATACAGTACAATACAACACAACACAGTACAATACAATGCAATACAATACATTACAATGGAATTACAATACAGTACAATAATATTTACAATATAGCACAAAACAGTACAATACAATACAGTCACAATACAGTACAATACAATACAGTTACAATACAGTACAACACAATACAATACAGTACAACACAATACAGTATAATACAGTACAACACAATACAGTACAATACAATACAACACAATTCAGTACAACACGATACAGTACAATACAATACAGTACAATACAACACAATATTTTAACAAATCTTCTCATGCCAACATCTCAGTGAAGACCCAAACCCTCGGCCTCAGTTACCCCCCAGATCATGGGTAGGGTGTTCTAACCACTAGGCGAACACGCATCCTTAAAATTAAATAACGATCTATGCGGTATAGTATAGCATCTTTGTTATAGTCACCTACCTGTGTTGAGGTGTTTGCTGACCCGGGCCAACAGACATGCAACCTTGTCGTCGTCATACTCGTGAAGAACGTGTGACAAGATGTAACAATCCGCCTCGGGAAGTAGGTCCTTGAAAAAGTCGCCTGTAGAAGTGTAGATACATACTATGTAGGCTACATGATTATATGTATAATAAAAAAAATAAATATATATGTATATATATATATGTATATACAGAGAGAGAGAGAGAGAGAGAGAGAGAGAGAGAGAGAGAGAGAGAGAGAGAGAGAGAGAGAGAGAGAGAGAGAGAG
>JASPKP010007364.1:5000-12886 GCA_030674155.1 Stramonita haemastoma
ACAGATGACAAAAAAAACAAAACCCAACATAAATGCATGCACTCAAGTGTGTGTTCAGACACTATCCACTAAGTCAAAATGGTGCTACCTAAACGGTGGGGAAAAAAACACATTGCATATGGAAAAATCTCACCATTGGTGAACCTCAGAGCTCTAGTCAAGGAACAACAAAAAAAAGGATGATGACTTCTGCTATTGCCTTGTATTTCTGCTCAGGTGGGAATGAACAGGAGTCAGGTGTGTGCGAAGAATAAGAGCCTGTGGTACCTCATATCAATTTTTATAACTCACTTGGATTGGAGTTGATTTGTTTCCTCATGATCTGAAAACACTGACTGTCATGAATCAAATCAGCCATCAAACTTATCAAATTGATTTCCTTGCTCTCCTCAGGAATCTTGCCTTGCTTGAGGTTCAAACTACACATTTGTTTAGGCATCCATTAACAATTGTCCTAGCTGGTTAAAGATTTCTTCTTCTTTTTCGAACATTCAGACATTAACTATTGTTGTATGTTATGTGAGCAAAAGTATGTTATGCTGCCATTAAGCGCTGTAAAGTAAGGCCCAATGCATCTGACTTCTGCATGATTACAATTTTCATTCTTGGTTATTTTCAATGTGCCCATTACTTTTCTTCTGCTAACCGTGTCTTGCAACACATGGGAGTGGCATAGATTGTGGAGTCTCCAGCATACAGTGATAAACTTTTGAAACCTTTAACGCTGACCTTAATACTAAAAACAATTATAAAAACACTGTCTGGCGTTTTATAACATAGTGTTTCAGATTCACAACACAAACTCCCTGTAAGGCATAGGTGAAGCAGACAGTAACCTCAACCACACACATCAAATGACTTGCATTGTCAAAATGGACTGATGCCTTGTGGCTGGCTTGACACATTTAAGCATGCATGCCCAGATACACACACTAGTGCATGCACACATGAACGCGCACAACACACAAACAAACGCAAAGCTAACAGGAAGACAAATAGCACACAATCTGATGACTGCTCAGAAAGTTAAGGGCCTTGCTTCACTCCTGAAAACTCAGGATAGGATTGCAGGCACTTTTTGCTGTCAGACCCCCCCCCCCCCCCCCATCTCAGAGGAAAAGGTTGAATAAAAGGCAAACTTGCCCCCCCTCCCCAAGCCCAATCACAACACACACATATTGCATAAGTCTTAACACAAATATGTGGGAACACACAAACTACTGTACAAACCAATCAAAAAAGAGATATTGTGGTGAAAGAGGGAAAGAGAGATAGAAAAGGGAGGAAAGGGAACGTGAATGCATCTTCTGTTTTTTTCAAAACATAGACACACTAGCACACGGGCCAACATGAATTTCTCTGTTTGAGATAACAAAGCATTTGAACTGAATTGAACAAACACATCTGTCATTCTCTCTCCCTTTCGAATTTGCAAAGGCATGTGCACACACACAAACTCTCTTCTCTCTCTCTCTCTCTCTCTCTCTCTCTCTCTCTCTCTCTCTCTCTCTCTCTCTCTCTCCCTCTCTCCAGCAACTTTCCCCTACAATCACGCTGCAGTTTTCAGTCAATTCATTCGCCATAATTTAAAACAATGAAAACTGAAATTTTCTTCAAAAATGCTTTGAGCACACATACACGCACGCACGCACGCACACACGTACGTGCGCACGCACACACACACACACACACCACACACACACACACACACACACACACACACACACACACACACACACACACACACACACACACACACACAGAGGCCTCATTTTTAGCGACAAATCCAAATGCACAACCATATCAACACCAGCAGCAAGTCTCAGATAAGATGATAAGACAATAACTGTATCTGCAACAGAGCCTGATGTACATAGTTTATACACACAGCAGCCGTGACCTGACAGTTCACAAGTCCTTCAGCGCTGCCAGTTGCTGCTCTATGTCGTTGTCGCTGACCCAGCTTTGGACGATTCTCCGATCTTCCCTCGCGCTGCTGAAGGGGCACTGACCATCTGTTGGCATGGCAACAGATGATTTATAATATGTAACTATGCAATATTGATATGTAAAGTATGATCAAGTCTAAAACAATATTCAAAGAGAATTATGATAAGTAAAAGCATAACAATGGTATTTGCATTTTGTACCATGTTACGTCACAGCAGATTTCTCTGCATAAAATTCAGGGTGTTTTTCCAATTTCTATATGTTGACGGAGGGGTACTTCAGTGGTCAGAGCGCTCGCTTTCCAAGCCAATGTTGAGCAGCATTGAGCGTGGTTAACCGGTTGGATGGGTGAAGGTCTGCATGCTTTGGCTTCAGTACAGTCCCCAGTTCACCCAGCTGTAAATGGATACCTACCCTCTTTAGGGTCAGGGAAGGTAAAGCAGTGAGGAAGAGGAGATGGGCGCGCCCTCAATATGCTGGCCCCTACAGAAGTGAGGTCTCTGATGCCTCACTCTCCTATGACCACATAGGTTATGGGACACCTTTACCTTTATATTTCGAGGATAATGTGTGCCTGTGGTTCTGTAAATTTTGTCATCAGATCCCACTGACACACAATGGCCTTCTCTTCTAAAAGCAGAACAGGTTTTAACGTGTGTAACATGATCTGCATGCTTCCCACATGGGGCCTTCGTTTCAGGTGTTCTGAAGGACTTTATGTCAGAAGGTTCAGAGCCAGTGGGCAGACACAGTGCAGATTGGACAGACAGGAAACTGTACATACCCAGGTTTTGGTGCACAACTGACATAGAGAATGGGTGTGAAACAACTATTAATAATAATAATAATACATGGAATTTATATAGCGCTACATCTTGCACCAAAAAAAATGCGCTTGTATACACAAAAACCTCATCATGGTAAACCTCACAGCTGTAGCTGAGGAAAGAACACAAACAAATAAGCACTTCGATCTGTTTGCTTTACAAGATTTAGCGCTATATAAATTCTATATATTATTATTATTATTATTATTATTAAATAATGAATAAATCTATTTAGAAACAAAAAAAGCAAATGCACACGACAGCAGCACTCACCTTGTCGGTGATCTCGATGCCGATCTCATCCAGCACCTGGTTGACGACGGCGTCCTGCTCCTCCTCATCCCAGATTCCGCCAGGATGTCATCCAGCGTGTCGTTGACTGCACACAGCGTGTCAGGGATCGTACTTCCACGCTCCAACTAGTGTTGTTGTTGTTTTTATATTTCATTTATTGAATCTTTTATATCAAGTACATGCTATGTGAGCTTTTCCCTTCTTCTTCCAACACTCAGACAACAACTACTGTAGTCTCACGAGCGGCAAATCCCCAACATCACTCAGTCGTGAGTGCTAAATTTAGTGTGCCCCTTCCTTTCACCTGTCCAAGTGTGGTCAGTTCCTGCTATAATTAGCACCAGCTGGGCTGGGCTGGGGTGGATTGATTAGCAGCTGAGAGGAGCTGAGACTGGGGAAAAGTGACAGTTGTGGTCTGTCATATGAGTGGAAATGCATTGCATGCCAATAAGTGCTGCATGTGAATGCACATTACTAGCTTAATTTGTCCTTGTGCACATGCACAACTATGTACTCCTAAGCCACAATCTGAGCTTATTGTAAGAAAAACAAGAAATGAATAATAAAAATAATGATATATGGAATTTGTATAGCTATATCTAAGTATCATGGAATAAAACCAATAAGTGAGACCTCAAATACCATGGCTTTTGCTATGAACCCTCCGCCCCCCCCTTTCCCCCCAACAAAGCAACAAATAATAATGATTTAAAAAATAGTGCTAAAAAACCTCATTTTGTTATGATCAGTTAGTATTTGCATGGTTCAGGGGAGTGCAGGCTTGTTAAACAAAAATTTTTCCCTGAAGTCTGATTGAATTGAATAATGGTAGGCAAAATGGTTTGCATACAAAAACAAATTACATGATGAACCTCAAAGCTCTAGCCAACAAATAAAAAAAAAAAAAAAACCCAAAAAAAACCCGCTTACTAAAAAACCACCAAAAAAACCCAAAGAATTGCACCCCCTTGTGAGGAAGGGAAAGGGGGAGAATATTTTTCCCCGTTCCCCCATTTGGGGAGTTCTCAAACCCCTGCATCGTTGCATGTTTCTGGGGATCATCCCCCTTTTCATTTCATGTTGTGTATCCAAATTATCTTTATTACATTACATCATATCTTTGTCATTTATTTTTCAATCCATCTTAAAATTTTTATTCATATACTTATCATTAATCTCTATAATATCATTATTGTATCAAACCCTCATATTATATATCACACTGCCATTTTATCCCCATACAATCATACCTTATACATCTCTTATATCATTTTTATCAGATTGGTTGTTTGTGTAAGGGTAGGCTGAATGAAAGCATTTGGTTTTTTTTTAAAAGTTATCGGTCTAATTTCCAAATTGTTGTACTTTTTTTTTTATGGATGTATCTGTCAGGGTTGAGACTGATTAAAAACCCCCATGGGTCCAAAAGTAAAGGGTTTTCCCGATTCAGCTTTTGGGAATTAGGGTGGGGTTTTAAAATTCCAAGAAAAAAGTATTGCCCCTGCCAGCCCCTTTTTATTTTGTGTATGTCCAGTAAAAAACAAACTGAAAAAAGGGTTTTTATTGTGTTCCATGGGTTGTGGAAACAAAACTACCGATCCCTGAAAAAGTGGTACTTATGGGGGGAAAAAAAAGGTTGTTAAAAAATTCCCCTTTTTGAAACGAAGTCTTATTTTGGCAGGTCCAAATGAATACAATCTCAAAAAGCACCCCGTGGAACTAAAAAAAAAAATTTAAAAAAAAAAAGAGGAAAGGGAGAGAAAAAAGGATTACGAGTTTGTGCAAAGTCTGATTTGGTGGGGTAAGAATACAATCCCAAAACCGCCAGGGGCCCCAACCTCAAAAACAAAATTGAAAGGAAAAAGAGAGACGGAAAGAATCTGTAGCTGTTCCCCCACTGTGTGCAAGGAAACAGGGGTTGCTTGGTATGGTGAGGTTTGGCTCTTCTGGGAGGTTTATTGAGGAGAGGACAAAAAAAAACACGTGACAACCACAAAAAATTTACAAAAAATGCATTAAAAAATGGGTGGTGTAAAAAAAAAAAAAGGTGCTTTTTTAATCCTTGATGAAAAAAGTTTTAAAAAAAAATTTTTAAAAAAAAAAATTTTTTTTTAAAAAAGGATGGAATCTTTAATAAAACCCCTTTTTGTTTTCATATCTAATTTTAATATAAAAAAAATTGCTTAATTCTAAAAATACCCCCAAAAAAAACCAAAAAAATCACCTTATGTGCATGACACACAAAAATACAACTGTGGGAACACACCAAAAACACACCAACACCCCCAAACCCACACACACACACACACACACCCAAAACACAAATAAAGGTCCCGATGAGCTATAAAATGAGGTCCCCCATTTGGGAAAACAGAAAATTTAAATTTTTTGATATATTAAAACCTATTCCCATTTCAGAAGAGGAGGTTGTGAGTGAGGGAACAGTGTTAAAATTTCAAACTGCTTTACACAGGAAGGATGTTAAAAAAAAAAACAAAAATTTTGCAATTTTTTTGAGAAAAAAAAAGGAATTAATAGATAGATAAATAAATAAATTCACACACATAAAAAATCAACAACAGTGAAAAAACACGATTTTATGGAAAATTTTTTGTTTTTGTTTTCTTGGGGAAAAAATTTTGTTTGCTTTTTCGGGGTTTTACGAAAAAAGTGGCCGTAAGAGAGAGACAAAAAACATTAAAAAAAACCACCCCCCACCACCAAAAACAACCAAAAACCATCATCATTATAAAACCCATTTTTAACTTTCAATATTCTCAAATTTTAAAATTTTTTTGGGGGGAAATCTTTACAAGTTTACCTTCTGGAATTGAGGTGGGGGGTTTAACCAGGGTGCCTTGGTTTTTTGGGCCCAGTGTTTTGGAAGTTGGTGGCGCCTGCAACAAAATTTTCAGTCTGTGAAAACAATCTTAACAAACAACTAGTCATTTTTTAAAAAACCCCCCCCCCCAAAATTTTGTTTTTTCGGGGGGAAAAAAATTTTTTTCCACCCTGAACAAAATTTTTTTCATTTTAAAAAACAAACCCAAAAATTTTTTTTCGGTAGAGTTTAAAATTGTTGTTATTTTTTTTTAAAAATTTTTTGAATTTTATTTTAAAAATTGGGGATTTTTTGTGGAAAAATTGAGACTTTTATGGGGTTTCTTTATCCCAAAAATTTTGGTATTTTTTTTTTTGTAACAAAAAAATTTTGTTTAAAGTTTATAAATTTTAAAGTCAAATTTGTGTTATAATGTTTTTAACATTTAATTCTAAAAATGTTTTGCAAAAGGTTGGTTTTCTTTGGTGGATTTGCTTTTTTTAGTCCCGTTGTCATGTTTCTATTTTGGGATGATGTGATGCATCTCTGGGGCATGGTTTGTCTTTTTTTATTATTTAGAAACTAATGGTAATAATTCCTTCCCCCAGACAATGATTGTATTGGTTAATATTTGTAAGCTTAATGGCAATGGGGAAAAATCTTACAGACCCCTGACTGTATTGGTTAAATTTTTTGGTAAAAAAATTTTGGGAATGAATACCTCTCTACGACCATGATTGTCATTGGTTATTATTTGTAAACTTTAAAGGCAATAATACATCTCTAAGACCCTTATTGTCATTGGTTTTATTTGTAAGCTAATGGCAATTTAATAAACTCTAAGACCCTGATGTCATTGGTTATTATTTGTAAGCTAATGGCAATGAATACATCTCTACCCACCCTGATTGTCATTGGTTATTTTTTTTTAAGCTAATGGCAAGAAAAACTTCTCAGCCCAAAGGGTTGTCATTGGATAATATTTGTAAGTAAAAGGAAAAAAAATTTTTCTTACGCCATTTTTTTTTAAAGGGGTAAAATTTTTTGTAAGTAATGGCAAGAATAACTCTTAAAAGACCTGATTGTATTGGATAAAATTCTGTAAGATTTTGGGGGTGAATACCCCCCCTTTCGACAAAAGGGCTGTTTATTGGATAATATTCTGTAAATAATGGAAAGAAAACATTCTACAAAACCCTGGGTGTATTGGTTATTATTTGTAAGTAATGGCAATGAATAATCTTAAAAGACCCTGGGCTGGGATTGGTTATTATTTGTAAACTTTAAAGGAATTGGGTAATTCCCCCCAGAATGATTTTCATTGGGTTTAAAAATTTTGTAAGTAATGGCCAAAGAATAATCTCTTTCAGCCCCGATTTTTTCATTGGTTAATATTTGTAAGCTAATGGGGGAAAGAATAATTCTCAGACCTGATTGTCATTGGTTAAAATTTGTAAGCTAATGGCTGAAAACATCTCTACAGACCAAGTTTTTCCTTGGTTAATTTTGTAAGCTAAAGGGAATGAATACATTCTACAGACCCTGATTGTATTGGTTAATATTTGTAAGTAAGGCAATGAATACTTTACAGGGATGTCATTGGTTATTTTTGAAGTAATGGCAATGAATACATTTACAGACCATGAATTTTCATTGGTTAATATTTGTAAGTAATGGCAAGATAATCTTTTAAAACCTGTTTTCTTTTTTAATTTGTAAGTAATGGCAAAAATTTCAATTTTAAAACCCCCACGTTTATGGTTATTATTTTTAAGCTAAGGAATGAATAATTTACAACAAGTTTTTCTTGGTTTTTATTTGTAAGCTAATGGCAAGAATAATCCCTTTTTTGCCCCCATGTCAAATTTTTTTTATTTGTAACAAAAGGCAAAAAAATTTAAAGGGCCTGGCACCCCTTTCCTGTTTTTTTTCCCTTTTTTGGCTGCTTTTTGATTTCCCCTTTTTGCAACACATATTTTTTCTTTGTCAACAAA
>JASPKP010007365.1:0-7500 GCA_030674155.1 Stramonita haemastoma
AACAAAAACTTAGTTGGTGGCGCATGTGGCGGAAAACCCTTTTCACTTTGCTGTGGTGCATCATATTGCTGTAATTGTCCAAAATTATTTTTTGCCAAGCCTTGGTTTTTTGGTTTCGTTTTTTTCCCAAAATGTAAACCCGGGTTTTCCCTTTCCACAAAAAATTTGCCTTCTCACTCTTGGGGGTCTGGGGGGGGGTTGCCCCCCAAGTCCCCCGCCCCCCCACCACGTCGAAGATTTTTGGGAGGGGAAAGGGAAATATCCCCGGGCGGTTTTTCAACTGTCCTAGCCTTCCGGGGAAACTGTTTTCCCCGCAAAAGTCGGGGCCGGGAGGGCCTTAAAAAAGGGCCTTTTTTTGGGTCCCCCCCTTTGCCCCCAAACCCGGGGCCCTTTTTGGGGAGGGGCAAGGGGGGATGCATGCCCCGCGGGGCGGTTTTCGCCAGGGTTTTGGGATTTGTCAAGGGGCGGGTTTGGTTTTTTGTCGCGCACTTGGGGGGGAGAGCCCCCGCACTTTTGCTTGGGGGTGCATCAATTTTTGCTTAAAATTTTCATTAATTTTTCTGCGCACGGGCCCCCTTTGGGTTTTTGGTGGTACACTTTTACCCGATTTCCCCCTGCCCCAAACTAGCCCCTTCCCCAACTCTTTAGGGGGTGCGGGGTCGCCCAAGTCCGCCGCCACACACGTCGAAGATGGGACCCCGGGGGGGAGTATCAGGGCGGTTTCCCCTCTGTCCGGGGCCTTCGGGGGGGGCTGTTAAAACCCGCAAAAGTGGGGGCCGGGGGGGGCCTGAAAAAAGGGTCTTTGGGTCCCGTCTTTGCCCCCCCAAAAGGGGCTTTTTGGCAGGGGGGATCGGTTTTGAATTTTACGCCGGGGGTGCGCGCGTGGTTTTATTAGGTGCCTTTTTTTTTGGTGCGCGCACGTGGCGGGGGAAAACCCCACTTTGCTGTGGTTTTTACCCTATTCTGTAAAATTGGGGCATTAAACATTGTGCGCCCGGGCCCGGGGGTTTTTGGGGCGTTTCACGGGACCCATTTCCGTGCCACAAAATAGGGCCCTTTTCAACTTTTTAGGGCTGCCCGGGGGGCGCCCCCATGTCCCGGGCCCCCACAAAGTCGAAGGGGGTTGGGGGGGAGGGGAAAGGGGGTATTTCATACCCCGGTTTTTTTCCATTTCGTCCTGCTTTCCCCGGGGTCTGTAAGCCTGCAAAAGGGGGGGGGGGGGCGGGGGGGGCGGGTCCTGGCAAGGGCTCTTTGGGTTTCCCCTCTTTTCCCCAAACGGCAAACCCTTTTTGGCAGGGGGGTGGGGTTTTGCATGCACGCGAGGCCGCGCGCGGGGGGCCCGGTGCTTGTTTTTGGGGGTTTTTTTTGTGTGCGCCCCATGTGGGCGGGGGGCCCCGCCCCTTTGGCCTGTGGTGATCATATTGCTGTTTATTGGGCATTATCATTTGTGCGCCCGCCTCGGTTTTTGGGGTGCGTTCACTGTAACCCCCAAATTTTCCTTTTCCCCAAACTAGCCCCTTTTTTCAATCTTTGAGGGCTGCGGGGGAAATTTTGCCACAAAATCCGGCCCGGGCCCCCCCAACACGTCGAAGATGGTTAGGGGGGGGGGGAGTTTGCATACGGGTTTCCCCTACTGTCCTGCTCCTCCCGGGGGTCTGTAAGCCCCGGCCAAAAAAATCGGGGCGGGCGGGCCTGAAAAGGGTCTTTGGGTTTCCCCTCTTTGCCCCAAAACGGCACCTTTTTAAGGGGGGGGGGGGGGTTTTGGGGAAAAAGGGGGTTAAATGGGGGGGAATTACAAAAGCGAGCGGCGTGCGCTGGTGTTTGTCAGTTTTCGGGTTTTTTTGTTTTCGGGCATGTGGGGGGGGAACCCCGCACTTTTTCCCGTGGTGATCAAAATGCCCGTTTTATTGTCATTATTCCTTGTGGCCCCCCCCCCGGGCCCTTTGGGTTTTTGGTTTCGCACTGTACCCGATTTCCCTTGCCACCAAAATAGCCTTCTCAAAATCTTGAGGGTGCGGGGGTCGCCACAAGTTTCCGGGGGCCACACACGTCGAAAAATGGTAGGGGAAGGGGGGGTAATTTCATACGGTTTCCATTTCTGTCCCGCTGCCTCGGGGTCTGGTAAAACCTGGGAAAAAGTGGGGCGGGACGGGCCTGACAAGGCTCTTTTTGGGGCCCCCCTTTTGGCCCCAAACGGCACCTTTTAGGCAAAAGGGGGGTGGGTAAAGCATGCACGCGGGGCGCGGGGCGCGCTGGTGTTTTTCAGTGCCCTTTGTTGGGGTCCCGGGGATGTGGCCGGGGGCCCCCGCACTTTGGTGTGGTGCATCATATTGCTGTATAAAATTTCCCTTTTCATTGTGCGCCCCCCCCCTTGGTTTTCGGGGTGCGTACCCCTGTAAAACCCATTTTCCCTTTCCACAAACCCAAAAACCCCTTTTAAAATTTGAGGGGCTGCGGGGTCGCCCCAAATCCGGGCGCCCCCACACCGGTTTGAAAGATGGTTTGGGGGAGGGGAAGGGGATGCATTTTCCCCGGTTTTCCATAAAGGGCCTGCTGCCCTCGGGGGTCCCGTAAGCCTGCAAAAATCGGGGCGGGACGGGCCTGACCCAAGGCTCTTTGGGTCCCTCTTTGGCCCAAAAAGGGAAACCCTTTTTGGCAGGGGGGGGGGGGTTTTGCATGCAAAAACCGGGGAGCGCGCGCGCTGGTGTTTGTCAGGGGGTTTGTTTGTTTTGGGGGGCAAAGTGGGGGGGGGACCCGGGACTTTGCTGTGGTGCCTTTTTATTGCTGTATATTGTAAATTTAACATTGGTGCCCCCCTTGGTTTTTTTGGGGGCGTACACTGTACCCGAAATTTTCCCTTTCCAAAAAAACTAGCCTTCTCAATCTTGGGGCTGGGGGGTCGCCACAATCCGGGGGCCACACACGTCGAAGATGGTAGGGGAAAGGGGGTATGCATACCTTTTTGCCATACTGTCCTGCCGCCTTTGGGGTTTAAGCCTGGGAAAAAATCGGGGCCGGGAAAGGGCCTTTCAAGGGCTTCTTTGGGGGCCCGTCTTTTTCCCCAAACGGCACCTTTTAGGGAGGGGGGGGGGGTATGATGCACGCGAGCGCGCGGGGCGCGCTGGTGTTTTTTCATGCGTTTGTTTGGGGTGCGCGGGATGTGGGGGGGAGGCCCGCACTTTGGTGTGGGGCCTTCCCAAATTTTTTTTATATTTGTCATTTTCATTGTGCGCCCGCCTTGGTTTTTTGGTTTCGTACACTGCACCCCATTTCCTTGCCACAAAATAGCCTTCTCAACTCTTGAGGGCCCCCGGGGTGCCACAAGTCCGGGCCGGGAAAACCCCGTCGAAGATGGAAAGGGGGAGGGAGTATTTCATACGTGCCATATTATCCTTGTGCCATGGGTTTTTTGCAAGCTGAAAAGTTCCGGGGCCCGGGCGGGGGGATGGGAAAAAGGTTTTCTTTGGGTCCCGTCTTTGCCCCAAACCCGGGAAAACCCTTTTTGGGGATTTTTTCTGGGGAAAGCATGCACCTCGCGCGGGGCCCCTTTGGGGGTTTCTCAGTACGTTTTTTTGTTTGTGCGGATGTGGGGGGGGTCCTTGCAGTTTTGGGCTTGTGCATCATATTTCTGGGATATTGGGCATTATTGTTTTTTGCCCCCCGTTTTTTTTTTCGGTTTCGTACCCCTGTTTTCCAGATTTTTTCCCTGCGTTTTACCAGCTTTTTTAGCTCTTGATGCTTTCGATGTTTCGCCCATAAGGGTGGCGCCTCCAAAACACATGGGGGAGGAAGGGGAGGGTTTGGGGGGCCCCCCGCCCCCCTTTGAGTTTTCGATGTTGTTGTTTTTGCCTTGGGGGTGTTTTTAAACTTTGCAAAAGTTTGGCAGGACGGGGCCCCAAAACGACTCTTTTTGGGGGCCCCTTTTCCCCAAACCAAACACAACCCCACACACAAAACACACACACCCACACACACACAACCCCCAACCCCACACACACACACACACACACACACACACACACACACAAACTTTTTTTTGTTTTTAGAGAAGGGCAGAAAAAGGGGAAAACAGGGAGAACAGACAGCAAACAGTCAACAGACAGACAGAGACAGGGCAGACAAAAGGGACAGAAGAGAAATAGACTTTACAAAAGGGGAGAGGGGAATTTGATTTTTTTTGATTTGATATATTTTTTTTTATCGAGGGTTAATGGGTAAGCATTTTGTGTTTTTTCCCAAACCCCCCCCGTGTGTATGAAAGTTTTTGAAAATGTCATCTTTTTCCCATTGTCACCCCCGTTTCCCCCAATTTCTTGCAAAAAAGGGGAGAGGTTTTTAACGTTTGCGCAAGATGTTCTGCGTGCTTTTCGCACACGGGGCCTGGGTTTTTAAAGTCCATCCAAAGGACTTTTGGAGGGGAAAAGGGGAGAGAAAGAGGGGAAAATTGGGGAGAGGGGTGGGGAAGAGAAAAGAGAGATGGAAGGAGAGAGAGGGGGGAGAGAAGAGAGTAGGGGGGGAGAGAGAGGGAGAGAGAAAAGAAGGAGAAAAGAGAGAGAGGAGAGGAAAGAGATTTGATTTGATTTAAATTTGATTTTTTTTTTTATTCGAGGAAATGAATAAGCACTCGTGAAATTTTGACTTTCAGTCCCCGTGTGAAATGCAGTTTTGAAAAATGCTTTCTTCCCACTGGTACCCCCGAGGGCCTACTCTTACAAAAAAGGGGAACAGGATTTAACGGGGGGCGAAAGGGATTTTTTCTGCTGGGTTTGCCCCACGGGGGCCTGGATTATAGTCTCACCGGGGGACTTTTTTTGGGGAGAGGGGAAGTCAGCACTGATTTTAAAAATACAGGAAAAAAAATCTCCTCGCCCGGGAAATCAAACCCCGGGTTTGTCAAATTGCCAAAGGCGCAACTTCTGACCACTAACTTTTCCTTTCCCCACCTAGAGAGAGAGAGAGGGGGGGGGGGGGAAAGGGGAAGAGGGGAGGAAGAGAGGAGGGAAGAGAGAGAAGGGAGAGAGGGGGAAGAGAGAGAGGGGGGGGGGGAGAGAGAGGGAGGAGAGAGAAATGAGAGAGAGAAAAATGAGAAAGGGGAAGGAAGAGAAAGAGAGGAGAGAGAAGAAAGAGAGGAGGGGAGAGAGAGAAGAGGGGAGAGGGGGGAAAAGAGGAGAGAGAGAGGGGGAGAAAAGAGGGGGAGAGAGAGAAAAAGAAAACGAGAGGGGAGGAGAGGGGGGGGGGGGGGGGAAAATGGAGAGACAGACATATGCAAAACACCCACAGAAAAAACAAAACAAAAAACACACCCCCAAAACCCACACACCACAAAAACACACACACACCACACACATTCGGCGCGCCCCGCGCCGCGGTGGGCCGGGGCCCCCCGCACCCCGCACAAAAATTTTTTTTAAAAAAAGAGACAGGGGAACAGAAACAGGAAAAAGAGAGACGGGACAGATAGACAGAGACATAGAGAGAAAGCCCCACATACAGAGAGAGGGGGGGGGGCGGAAAAGCCTAGGGGTTTCAGAACATTGGGGGTGGGAAAATTTGAAGCCCCCCCGGGGTTCGAGCCCGGGTCGGGGGAAAATTTTCTTCCTGGGTTAAAAACAGTTCGCCCCTCCCCACTCCCCCAAAAAAAAGTCCTTCGGATGAGATTTTAAAAAAAAAAACCCGGGGCCCCGTGTGCGAACGCACCCCAGAAAATCTTGCGCACACGTTAAACCCTTTGTTCCGCTTTTCGAAAAGAGTGGGCCCCATCGTGTCCCCGGTGGGAACAGATAACAATTTTTACAAATGCTTTACCGGGGGGCCCCGGATTGAAAAAAAGCAAAAAAGCTTATTCTGAAACCCTGGGATATAAAAAAAATTTTTAAAAAAAAAAATAAATAAATGGGAGAGAGAGAAAACCCACCCCTTTTCCACCCACACCCAAAACCCCAAGTTGCCAAAGCAAAAAAGAAAATCAGCATTTCTCATTCCCGGAAAAATTTCCCATTCTGTGACTTTAAAAAACCCAAAAAAAGGTCATATGAATAAAAATATTTTTTCAAACACAACAAAAAAAACCTTATCAACAAAGAAATCAGCACTTTTCCTACAGTAGAAATTTTTTTTTCTGTGACATTAAAAAGAATTTAAAAAAAGCTGATAATCAACAAAATTTTAAATAAACAAGCAAACCTTTAAAAACAATGAAAAACAGAATTTCTCACAAAAGTAGATTTTAATCTCTGACATTAAAAAGACATAAAAAGCATAAAAAAACCCCTTATAAAATTTTTTTTTCACAAAAAAACAAATGTTAAAGAAATTTAGCCTTTGTCACTAACCGGAGAAATTTTTACTTTTGACATTTTTTTTAAAAAATTAAAAAAATCATTAAACATTTAAAAATTTTTTCCCCAAGCAAAAAAATTTAAAAACAAAGAATCAGGGCCCTTTCTCAGTCAAATTTGAGTTTTTTTCTGTGACATTTTGAAAAAAAAATAAAAAGTCATATAAACGAAATTTCATTTATTTCTGCACAACAAGCAAACCTACTCCAACCCGACGTTCTTTATAAAAAACATAACAAAAAAAATAAAAAAAAAAAACACCCCAGACCATTTTTAAAGTATTTCAGAAAAATAACCCCTTCCCCATACACTTTTCCCCAGCACCGTGCAAATTTTTAAGTTTTTCCCCCAATTTTTTTTTTGGGTTTCCCTTTAAATTTTTTTTTTTTTTGAACAAAATTTTTTTTTTAAAAAAAAGAGAACCCCACTGGCACATTTTAAACCCATTACTGATTAAACCCCAAAAAAAAAAATGTAAACAAAAAATCTTTCACAAGGGAAATTTTTTTCAATTTAGTTTGTTTTGTTGGGTTTTAAAATCCCGCCATCTCTTCCAACAGAAGAGCCCTTTCACAGATCTTTCACATTTAGTGATTTTTTTAAAAAAAAATAAAAAAAAAAACCCCCTTCTCCCCCCCCACTGGGGCCCCTACCATTTTACAGCCTGTAATTTTTTTTCCCCCCAAACTTCATTTGATTCATTTTTTTTAAAAAAACATAAAAAAGCCCAAAAATCCCCAGGCACACTTTACACACTATAAGAAAATACATTAGAGGAAAAAATTTTTAAAATGCATACACACAGGGACTGGAGTTAAAAAAAAACAGCCCCGTTTAATCCTTTTAATTATTATCCTCGAAATAAAAAAAAAGGAATTTAAAATAAAATGTGTTTTGGGGGAAATTTTTTGCCACAATTTTTCCAAACAGAAGATCAATAAAACAGATCTGCCACCAACTTTATCTAAAGTCATTCACAGAAAAATCAATGCCCATTAAAAGGGACAAGCTTTCTTTTTGTTTTTAAATCCCCACGTTTAAACTAAAAAATAATAAAAAAAGAAAACATGGTTTTTGGGGACACTTTCAACACTTTTTATACAAGTTACTAGATTTTAAATTTTTCTTTTTCTGTTTAGGCTACCTTTAATTCATTTTTTTT
>JASPKP010007366.1:0-12885 GCA_030674155.1 Stramonita haemastoma
CCTCCCTCCTGCATTGGCTGTCAGCCTGTTTCTCCTCAGTCTCTCTCCTGGGCTTCAGGGCTGCCTCCCTCCCTCCCTCCCCCCAGTCCTGTTGCTGCACTGTCCCTGCCTCTGCTGTGTCTTCACATGGGCTGCACCACACCTGGCAACACACACACGCACACTTCTTGAGAAACAGCTCCCTTCTCTAGAAATATGTGCATACACCATCTAAAAATCATGTAAACACCTGCTTCCATTTAGAGAGAGAGAAAGAGAAAGAGAGAGAGAGAGAGAGAGAGAGAGAGAGAGAGAGTTTATCTTTATTTATATTTATATTTTTTATTCTCTTTATTTCGAGGACAATGGATCAAGCACAAATGCAGTTCTTTACATCATTATTATTATTATTTATTCTTTTATATTATTTATTCTTTTATATCGAGGATAACAGAATAAGCAATCATGTGCTTTTTTTCATCCGGTCCCTGTGTGTATGCAGTTTTGTAAATATTGTCATCTGTTCCCACCGGCACACGATGGCCTACTCTTACGAAAAGCGGAACAGGATTTAACGTGTGCGCAAGATGTTCTGCGTGCGTTTGCACACGGGGCCTCGGTTTAAAGTCTCATCGGAAGGACTTTGGGGAGAGTGGAGTCAGCACTGATGTTAACTCCAGGAGAAAAATCTCTTTGACCGGACTCGAACCCGGGCGTCAAATTGCCAGCGCAATGTTCTGACCACTAGGCTATACGTCCCCATGTGTGCTATTTTGTAAATTTTGTAATCCATTCCCACCGGCACACAATGGCATACTCTTTCAAACAGCAGAATGGATTTTAACCTGTGTGCAAGATGTACTATGTGCGTTCGTACATGAGACTTTGCTTTACAGTCTCATCCAAAAGACTTGAGGGGAGCAGTTGGTACAGATGCTAACTCCAGAAGAAAACTCATCTGTGTGTGTGTGTGTGTGTGCACGCATACATGTGCGTGTGTGTGTGAGAGAGTGAGTGAGTGAATGTGTCTGTCTGGGTCTCTGTGTGTCTGTGTTTGTGTGTGTGTGTGTGTGTGTGTGAGTTCTGCAATGTATTTTTTGTTGTCGTTGGGTTTTATTGTAATTGGGAATTAAATTTTTTTTTGTTGTGAGACTATCTGATTGGAATGTGTTACAGTAATAATGTAGATAGCAAGTTGTTTTAGTTCCTAGATGGATAGCTTGATGAAGAAAAGCTAATGCATGGTTTATTCAATGTACCCTGTGGACATCACACTGTGACTTGACACAATCTCTCCTTCCTTCTTTCCTGACACCTGCAGCTGACCCAGTGCTGACACAGAGAGAGAGGCAGGCGGCTGTTTCTGATGCAGGCAGCCTGGCTGTTCTGACCACCAAAGCAGCAGACAACAAGAGCAACAGACTGCACAACAAAAACTACCACCATCAAAAACAAGGGTGACAATGATGATGATGATGAAAACTGGAGAAGGAAAAACTAAAGGAAGGAGAGAAGGAAATGAAGAAGGCAACAGACAATGAAGAAGAAGAGGAGCGCAGAAAACTAAAGGAAAGAACAAAGAAGAAGAAAGTCAGAAAAAGACATAACAGAAGAAGAAGAAAGCAGAAGAAAAGCAAGAGGAAAAGTTCAGTTCATCCTAGACAATGCCCGCTGTGTCATGTCATGTCATGTCCCTCACCCTCCTGTTCACTGCTGGCTGGCTCAGTCAGTGTGGGGACAGACAGGTGTGGGGGCACAGGGCAGCAGGCAGTCAGTGTCTGTAGAGGGGCAAAGGCTTCTGTCTGTCCAGGGTGAAGCGATTCTCCCCCACTCTGCACATGTAGACAGAAACTGACATCAGAAACACACTTATACACAGGAACCCGTGTACATCAAAAGCACAGAAATATCACACACACAGAATCAAGTGTACATCGCAAGCCCAGAAATATCACACACAGAGAATTAAGTGTACATCGCAAGCACAGAAATATCACACACACAAAATCAAGTGTACATTGCAAGCACAGAAATATTACACACACAGAATTAAGTGTACATCACAAGCACAGAAATATCACACACATAGAATTAAGTGTACATCGCAAGCACAGAAATATCAAACATACAGAAACCAGCGTACATCAGAAACAGTCACACAGCAACCCCATGGAAACAAGGAAAGATCAGAAACATCTTCACTTCACTTATCTAGCTGCAGCTAAACATCATGAAAAAAAAGATGAGTAATTACAAAAGGTCACTGTGTGTAAGTTTTTTCAACTTTAAAAAAAAAGAAAAAGAAGTATTTTCAACTTGTTAAAACATTAGCAAAAAAAAAAACCCAACAAAGAAAACATCAGTGAACAATGGGGAGGGTGGGTGTATCATGCCAATACATCAACAACAGTGAACAATGGGGAGGGTGGATGCATCATGCCAATACAACAACAACAAGGCAAACCCGGCAAGCCAGCAGGCTGTGTCCATTCTCTATCATCAATAAGGAGAAAAATAAACATACCAAAAATAATGACACCCCCCCTCCCCCCAAAAAAACCCCAAACATACACACACATGCACGCGTGCACAAAAGCACGCACGCACAAAAGCACACACACAAAAGCACACCACACACACACACACACAAGCGCACACACACACACACAAAAGCACACACACACACAAAACATACACACAAAAAGTAGCACTTAACTCTTAAACGGTGCTGTTGAAAGCATCTCCAGATGTTGGGTACATGAGCCCTGTGAACACAGATACTGAAAACACTTTATTCAAGTCTGTAATCATGTATGCAATCCATCAACCCCAATATCCCCACCCCCTTCCCCCAATACACACTCTCACCCACACACGCACGTCAATCCCTCTCTCTAACATTTGTGCAAAAATGAACTGCAGCTGAACATCATGCTGAACAGATGTTAAAATAAAAAACATAACTGGGTGTAACTGTTTAAAAGTTGTAAAAAAAAAAATATTAAAAAAAACAACAAAACAACAACAAAGAAACAACCGTGGGTCAGTGTATCATGGCAATACAAGGCAACACAGCCTGTGACAATGTACATATTATCACTGAAGAGAAGAACAAATTACACATGACAAAAAACATATCACACACACACACACACACACACACACACACACACACACACACACACATTAATTTTAGGCAAAACACCATCTCATACATTCCAACTTAAGAGTTTTCAAAAGACAAAAAAAAATAAGAAAAAAGGATAGGGAGAGAGACAGAGACAGAGAGATGGAGAAACAGACAGACAGACAGAGAGAGAGAGAGAGAAAGAGAGAGAGAAGAGAGAGAGAGAGAGAGAGAGAGAGAGAAGAGAGAGAGAGAGAGAGAGAGAGAGAGGGCGTGGCTTTTTCAGGTTACATCATTATTTTTTTTAGAAAAGTATTACAAAGCACCTACATGAAATACTTCTTTAAAATTAACACCATTATTAATGAAGTCTATCAAGTCATAATGTGGCCAAAAGCCTCAAGAAAAAAAATCACACCTCATCAAATCAGCGACAAAACAATTTAACGTTATACAAACCAGCAATATATTAAACTCCACACATTTGTAAAAGCATAGTATACTAATGAGGAACATTATGATGCAACGCCTAAACACAATATTTTGCAAATCATGTTAAAAGTGTAAAAAGAAGCGTAACATAGATGTGTGAGAGGAAAACAACAAAGAAAGAAGGCACAGAAACATTTAGTCAATGTCTATCAAAAAAATCTATTTTAGGCAAAACAATCTCAATATCAAACAAGCCCAACAACAACAACAAAAAATCAAAATATTTACACAAATCTTTTCTTTGCTTTCCATAGTACTATGAATGAAAACCAAAGAAATACAAATACACTGGTAACATTCATAATAAATGAACGAATCAATAATCTATTTTTGTCAAGGGTAACAGAGTTAGTTTTCACATACCTTTTTTTCATCTGGTCTTGGCCCTAGTTAGGGAATAGTGAACCCCCACTCCCCCCAAAAAAAAAACAAACAAACAAGCAACCCCCCCCCCCCTACAAAACCAACAGAAAAACAAAACCACCATCACCAACAATAAAGGTTCAACCTATGATTTTTAAAAACAATATAGGTATACACTCAACAAATGCATAATCCCCACTGGATGCATTGATAATCAGTTATACAAAAGAGGTAGATATGTATTCAACAAACACATAATGCCTAACTGACCCAAACAATGGTGTCAAGACAGATACACTGATTTTCATGGAGTAAATCAAATAGATTAGAACTGAGAGGAGACAGCAGAGAAGCAATCAACTAAACCAAATATATATAAATCAAAACTTTTTCACAAGTTTTTCTTACTGTAAAACAATACTATGAAGAAAAAGAAAAAAAAAAGTAAAGGCAAACAAACATTTAAAATATCAACATTATGATGTAACACCCAAATGTAACATTTTGTAGTCGTGTTCAAGAACATAAATTTAAAAAGTCCTAAAAGGTGCAAGATGCTTGTGAGGGGAAAAAGACAAACGAAAATGGGGAAAAAAACCAAAAAACCCTAATCAAACAAACACAGCCCGCCCTTTCATCAACAACAAGAATACAATTTCAAATTCAACTTAAGAACCATAATATTTCTATCTGATGATAAGTTTAGGATATAATATGCAAATGTGAGAAGAAAGAGAGAGAGAGAGAGAGAGAGAGAGAGAGAGAGAGAGAGAGAGAGAGAGAGAGAGAGAGAGAGAGAGAGAAAGAGAGAGAGAGAGAGAGAGAGAGAGAGAGAGAGAGAGAGAGAGAGAGAGAGAGAGAGAGAATCTTGCATGTAATCTTCATCAAAATATACCAATCAACAAAGTTTGACAAAATACCCAAAAGAAACCCTTCTTTAAACAATACTATCAATGACACATATCTGTCAAAAGAATTAATTTTAAGCAAAACACCATTTCATACATTCCAACTTACAGAGTATACGTAAGACCAAAAAAAATAAGAGAGAGGGATAGGAAAAGAGACAGAGAGAGACAGATAGAGACAGACAAACAGACAGACAAAGAGAGGGGCATTTTCAAGTTATTTTATAATTAAAAAAAACAAAAGCAACAACATAACACCCACAAGAAACACTTCTTTAAAATAAAATGATTATTAATGAAACCTATCAAATCACAATGTGGCCAAAAATCTATTAAAAAAAATTTAAAACCTCATCAAATCAACAACAAAACATCAATATAAAGTTATACCAACCAGCTATAAATAAATTATATAAAAGCATAGTGTATAAAAGCATAGTGTACTAATGTGTACTTATGAGGAATATGATGATGTAACGCCTAAACATATTTTGCAAATCTTGTAAAAAGTATTTTAAAAAAAAGCATAACATATATGTGAGGGAAAAAAAACCCAAAGAAAGAAGGCAAAGAAACATATCAAGTCAATGTCTAACAAAATAATTGATTTCAGGCAAAACACAACTTCAATGTCAAACTATGTCAAACAAGCCCTACAAAAAAATGACAAATATCAAAATATTTACACAAACCCTTTCTTTGTTCAACCACAATACTATGTATGAATGAAAACCAAAGAAAAATAAATACACAGAACACAAAATATCCCCAAAAATTATAAAATGAAAGCACTCTATAAAATCCAAACACAACACCTAATAAATGAATCAAACCACCAATCTCCCCCCCAAATCCAGTAGAATTCTGATTTTTACCCCCCCCCCCCCCCAAAAAAAAAAAACAACCCCACCCAACCACCACCAAACTCTCCCCCCCCCCCCCTCCCTATCCCATCCAATACAATTCTGGAAAATGTAGCATACATGTGATCAAGAGAACAATACTGTCCTTATTTTGACGGAAGATAGGAAGAAAAGAAGAGGAGAGAAGAGTAGAGCGAGAGAGAGCAAAGGAGAAAGAGACTGAGAGAGACAACAAGCCACAAACCAACCACACACACTAGCTGATGCACAGACAAAATACTTAACTCATCATCCCACACTGGCTGATGCACAGACAAAATACTTAACTCATCATCCCACACTGGCTGATGCACAGACAAAATACTTAACTCATTATCCCACACTGGCTGATGCACAGACAAAATACTTAACTCATCATCCCACACTGGCTGATGCACAGACAAAATACACAACTCATCATCCCACACTGTCTTCACCTGGCTCCGTACACCAGGCCTGTAAACACACAGAAAGGGACATCCTGTTTTCAGAACTGCACCTCTAAAGTTTCAAAAGACTTTCCAATTTTATACAGAAATATTTTAAGCGTACTGTAAAAACCAAGCTTTCAACCCCTTTTCTCATACATTTCTTCAATATTGTGTTGAACAGATGAAAAATTAATTAAAAATAACAAAAAAAAAACGATAACTGGGTGCAACTGTTAGAAACTTGTGAAAATATTAGAAAAAAAGAAACAACAAAGAAACAACGATGGGTCAGTGTATTATGGTAATACAAGGCAACGTTACGGCAAAACAGCCTGTGACATTGTGTACATTATCACTGAAGAGAAGAACAAAGTGCTCGTGACAGGAAACGAATCACACACACACACACACACACACACACACACATGTTCACGCACACACACGTGCTCACGCACACACATGCTCACGCACAAACACAAAGAGAAGGAAGCACTTAACTCTGGTGCAAAAAATCATCTCCAGCTGATCGGTACACGAGGCCCGTGACGACAGATACTGAAGACAGATATTGAACACACATAAATCAAGCTGGAAATAATGTATGCCATATATCGACTCCACTCCCCCCCCCCCCCCCCCCCCTTCACCCATCCCCTCCCCCCACATAAATATAGCTATCTCGCTACCTACATTGACGAATATTTAAACATAATACTAATGTACACCACCAATCATAATAAATGAATGAATGAATAACCTTTATATTTCACAGGTAACAGAGTAAGTATTTACATCCTTTTTTCATCTGGCCCTTGCCCTGATTAGGGAACAGCAACAACAACCCTCCCCCCCCCCATGGAAAAATGCCAAAAAAGACAAACCGAAATAATCACATGAAAACAAAAGAAAAACAAAACCACCATCGCCAACAATAAAAGTTCAACTTATGATTTAAAAAAAGAGATGGGTGTACATACAACAAACACATAATCCCCACTGGATACATTGATAATAATTCAAACAAAAGAGATAGATGTGTATTCTACAAACACATAATCCACAACTGACCTGAACATTAATGTCAAGACAAATACACTGATTATAATCAAGTAAATTAAATAGATTAAAATAGAGAAAAGAAAGCAGAGAAGAAAGCAACCTAACCAAAAACAGACAAATACATATATATATATAAATATATATAACAATTTTCACAAATCTTTCTTATTTTAAAACAACATTACGAAGAAAAAGAAAAAAAAAACAAACAGCAAACAAACATTTAAAATGTCAACACATTCCAATAAAATGCCCCAAAAAGTAGTGCTCAAGAACAAGAATTTTAAAAGTCAAAAAAGGTGTAACATATATGTGAGAGGGAAAAAAACAAGCGAAGAGGGGAAAAAAACCCAAACAACAAACAAAAAAAACACAGCCCGTCCTTATGTAGACGACAAGAATACAATTTCAATTCAACATAACAACCAAAACATTTATAACTAATGATAAGTTTAGGACAATATAATATGTAAAAGTGAAAAACAGAAAGGAAGGGAGGAAGGGGAGAGAGAGAGAGAGAGAGAGAGAGAGAGAGAGAGAGAGAGAGAGAGAGAGAGAGAGAGAGAGAGAGAGACAGAGACAAAGACAGAGAGAGATTCTTACACGTTATATCATCATCAAAATTGACCAATCTACCAAGTCTGACAAAATACACATAGAAAAGCCATCTTTAATTTAATAAAATATTATCAAAGAAACATATCAAGTGAATGTCTGTCGAAAGAGTTAATTTTAGGTGAAACACCATCTCAAACATTTAAACTTACTGAGTATACATAAGACAATAAAAAAAATAAGAGAGAGGGATAGGGAGAGAGACAGACACACACACACAGAAAGACAGACAGACAGAGAGATATTGGGAAAGAGAGAGAGAGAGAGAGAGAGAGAGAGAGAGAGAGAGAGAGAGAGAGAGAGAGAGAGAGAGAGAGAGAGAGAGAGAGAGAGAGAGAGAGAGAGAGGGGGGGGGGGGCATTTTCAAGTTACAGCATTATAAACCTCATCAAATCAATAAACAAAACAAAGATTAAATGTTATACAAACCAGCTATAAATCAAACGCAATACATTATAAAAGTACAGTATACTAATGACAAACATTATGATGAAATGCCATAACATGTTTTTCAAATCGTGTTCAAGAACATGAATTTAAAAGTAAAAAAAGACAACCTACATGTGAGGAGGGGAAAAACAACAAAGAAAGAAGGCAAAGAAACATATCAAGTCAATATCTATCAAAAGAATTAATTTTAGGCAAAACATGATTTCAATATCAAACTATATCAAACAAGCCCTACAAAAAAATGATAAATATCAAAATGTTTACACAAACCTTTTCTTTGTTTACCACAATACTATGAATGAAAACCAAAGAAAAATAAATACACAGAACACAAAAAATCCCCTAAAAATTATTAAATGAAAGCGCTCCATAAAATCCAAACACAACACCTAATAAATTAATAAAATTACCAAACTCCCCCTAAATCCAGTCACTCAAAAAAAAAACAACAACAAAAAAACTTACCATCCCTAAACTCCCCCCCCCCCTCCCCCCCCCCCCCCCCCATTCTGTAAAATATAGCATATATGTGATGAAGAGAAAAACACTGTCCTTATTTTGACAGAAGCCAGGAAAAAGAGAGAGAGAGAGAGAGAGAAGAGAGAGAGAGAGAGAGAGAGAGAGAGAGAGAGAGAGAGAGAGAGAGAGAGAGACAAGGCAAGGCAAGGCAAGGCAAGGCAAAGTCTTTTATTCGAGGATAATAGATAAGCACTCGTGTGCTTTTTTACATCCAGTCCCCGCCCTTTTCAGGGATACATCAAGTTGAAAATATACTAAACAATAAGACTTTACGCAGTACCAAACAACACACAAGAATAAAGGACACTATATATGATAAGGTAATAAAATGCACTCTTTCAGAAGACAAAAATCAGAAGTAACAATAAAAAATTTTGATTATGGAAAAAAAGAAAAGTGTTAGTAGATAAGGAGCAAACAAGAGAACAAAATGAAATAAACAACCGAAAACATCAATCCACCACTATCTATCAAAAATTGTACATGTAATATAAATCATACATTTGGATAAAAGGGGATTTTTTTTTTTTTAAACTAGCATCCTTATTGGAGGGGGGGGGGAGAGAGAGAGAGAGAGAGAGAGAGAGAGAGAGAGAGAGAGGAGAGAGAGAGAGAGAAGGCAAAGGCAAATCTTTATTGAGGATAATAGATAAGCATCATGTGCTTTTACAATGTCCTTTTCGGGAAACTCAAGATAAAAGATCACTAAGTCATTAATTAACTATTCCAGTACCAACACATAAAGGAATAAGACATCATAATAAAAAGATACTAAAAAAAACTATTCAGAGACAAAACAACACAAAGAAAGGAAATTTTTGATATAAAAAAATGAATCAGAAACGAAAATACAGAGAACCAAAGAAAATATTGAAATAAAAACTAAGCAACAATAAAAAGCAACCAAAAATACTACACAAATGATACAACTCTAGCAACAAAATGATACCAGAAGAACTAGTACAACAATGTTATAATCATGACAAAAGAATAATCAGAAGGAACTAAAGATAAGACAGATGAAAATGAGACAAAGAGAGAAGAGAGAGAGAGAGAGAGAGAGAGAAGAGAGAGAGAGAGAGAGAGACAGAGAGACAGAGAGAAGAGAGACAGAGAGAGACAGAGAGAGAGAACAGAGAACAGAGAACAGAGAGACAAACAGACAGAGAAGAGGACAACAACACGAGAGACAAACAGAGAGACAGGACAGACAGAGAGAGACAGACAGAGACAGACAGACAGAGACAGAGACAGAGACAGACAGAGAGAGAGATAGAGACACAGAAGAGAGAGAGATAGAGAGAGAGAGAGAGAGACAGAGACAGAGAGAGAGAGAGAACCACAAACAAGGAGCATGGTCAAAATACTCCACTGATCATCCCATATTGTCTTCAGCTGTCTCCCTACACATGTGAACACACAGAAAGGGACATGTCAAAATAAAGTCTGAGAAATAATATAAACAGCAACCATCTCTCTCTCTCTCTCTCTCTCTCTCTCTCTCTCTCTCTCTCTCTCTGTCTCTCTCTCACTCTCTCTCACTCGCACTCATGCATGCACACGCATACGCATGCACTATTGCACTCTCAACCATGCACACAGAACATCTTGTGCACCGGTCAAATCCTGTTCCACTTTTTGTAAGAGTAGGCCATTGTGTACCGGTGGGAAGAGATAACAAGATTTACAAAACTGCATACACACGGGGACTGGATGTAAAAAAGCACATGACTGCTTATTCCATTATCCTTGATAGAAAAGAATAGAATAAAAATAAAATTTTAAAAAATGAATCAAATCATATGAACATCTTTTATTTTGAGGATTCTCAAAAAGCACTGGCATGATCTTTTACAGCCAGTTCATTCCCTTATAAGAGATTATGATAATAATATCCCCACCCCCACCCCCAAAAAAACCCCCAACAACAAACAAACAAAAATAAAACAAATTTAACATACACAAGTTAAACCAACCAAACCCCCATCCTCCCCCCCCCCCCCCCCCCCACACCACCACCCCAGACCCAACAAAAAAAAAAATCATACGGTTTTATATATCCCCTCCAAAGAAAAAGAAACAAAAAACCCAACAAAAAACAACTGAAAACAAAAATAATAAGACACTCACACACACAAGTACAACCAAACCGCCACCAACCATCACCCAAAAAATTACATACAATCATAGGGTTTTAGCAAAGGAGAATATGTCTTGACAAATTTTTTGTGTATCATTATGACTTTTTTAACAGGGGAAAAAAAGTAAAGCAATAACCAAAACAAATCTCAGATTTAAAAGAAAAACAAAAGTACAGGTGTATATTTAAAATGATAATGGTATTGCCAATCACACATGCACACCACATCGCACCTATCCCGCACCAGTCAGCCACAGCTAAAATTAGCTTGCCCCGTCTTTGTACCCCCACACCCCTCCCTTTTTTTCCCACCCTCCTCCACTACTGTGTCTCAAACCATCGCACACTCGCGCCGAAGGCCTAAGAGGTGGATGATGGCTAGAAAAACGGCAAAGCTTGCGTTAGGTATGACAAGCACGCTACGTGCGGCAGGCTTGTTGACTCAACACACACACGTGCCGCACTTTAGAGTAGATCAAGAGCAAAATTGACAAGATTTTCCCCAGATCTGAACCCCAAAAAATGTTGAACATGTTGATAAGATACAAAAATATTGAAGGAAGTTTAAAAATGAAACATTAAGATTACAAGTTCTACAGTGCAATAATATCATTATGTTTTATTTAATTTATTATTATTATTATTATTTTTTAAAGTTTCCTTTCGAGTCTATTTTACTGTTATTGGTAGACATAATAAAGTTGTAGTTAAATATTTGGGGGGTGGAGTTTTTTTGGTTTTTTTTTTGCATGTTTGCTTGCAGTTTTTTCTTTGTTTGTGGGGGGATTTTTTCTTCTTTTTTTCCTCTTTGTTTGGTTTTTGTTTGTTTGTGCTTTCCCCCCTTAGATAGATGGCTTGATGATAAAAAAGCAAATCTATCACTTATTCAATGTGCCATGTAAATAACATTCTGACGTGATAAATTTCTGACAGGGACAGTTACAAACAACTCTCACCTGTGGTCATCAGATGTGGTATGTGGCCCTGTGGCAGGGAGGGAGGAGGGAGGGAGGGGGGTGCTGTTGCCCTGACTGTGTCACTGCCTTGTGTCCCCCTCCCTCCCTCTGCTGTGGGGCTGACTTGGCTGACAGTGCAGGGCTTGTTGTCTGTGCTGCACTGGTGCTTCAGCGATGCTTACTGGCCTGTTTCTTCTCTGTGTCAATGCAGGCAGACTGCTGGACCTTGAGGACAAGCTCATCCTTCCCCTGGAAAAGAAACACGCCTCTTTAGTGTCTGGTTCTGATCATCTCATGAGTGTGTGTGTGGTGTGTGTGTGTGTGTGTGTGTGTGTGTGTGTGTTGTGTGTGTGTGTGTGTGCGTGCGTGCGTGTGTGTGCGTGCGTGCGTGCGTGCGTGTGTGTGTGCGTGCATGCGTGCGTGCATGCGTGCGTGTGTGTGTGTCACTGATGAAGGTACCAGTATCTTTTCTACTCCTGGAAGAAACTGCAGCCAGCAGAGAAAGCTGGACAGCAGAGGGGCCACAGAGAAGAAGCCAGCCCCCTTCTAGAGAGAGAGAGTTTCCATCCACAACAAACACGGCTCACTTTTAGTTGCCTCTCCTTACCAACACACTGCTGAACCAAAGATGGAACTCATATACAGTCTTTCGGATGAGACTATAAACCGAGGCCCCATGTGTGAACATCTTGTGCACACATTAAATCATGTTCCGCTTTTCGTAAGAGTAGGCCATCGTGTGCCGGTGGGAACAGATGACATTTACAAAACTGCATACACACAGGGACTGGATGTAAAAAAGCATATGATTGCTTATTCAATTATCCTCTCTATAAAAAAATAAAATAAATGAATAAACACACACACACACACAGTTTTTCTTAAAAAAAACCCCGACAACAAACCAACCAAAAAAACCCACCACCAAAAAAGCCAAACCACTT
>JASPKP010007367.1:0-12884 GCA_030674155.1 Stramonita haemastoma
GTTTTTTATGGGGGGGTGGGTATGCATGCCGGTGCGCGCGTTCTCTGGGGTTTGTGTGTGCGGTTTTTTTGTGTTTTTCGGGTTGTGGGGGGACCCCGGCAGATACTGTGGTGTATGATATTATAAATTGTTTTTGGTTGGTGTTGTGGGGGGGTGATTTTTGCCTACACGTACTTGTTTCTAGGGGACAAACTTGGTCTGTACAAACGGGGTTGCCCCTTGGGGCGTGGTGTCCCACAATTTTTTCCATGCCACCACATCCAAAATGGTTGTCCATGTGTCCATAGTGTAGAATAGGGTCCCGGTGCCTGGGCTCTGGAATGCGGAAAAATGCGGGGGCAAGGGCCCCAAAAACGGGTTTGCGTCACAATGCTTTTAGTTCTTTAGCCTTATTCATGGGGGGGTGGGGATGCATGCGCGCGTGCCGCTTCTTGGGTTTGGTGTGCGGTTTTTTTTGTTTGCGGGGTGGAGGGGACCCGGGAGATTACGTGGGATGATATAATGAAATTGTTATTGGAGGTGTTTGGGGGGGGTGATTTTTGCCTCACTGTACTCTGTTTCTAGGGACAAACTTGGCTCTGTACAAGCGGGGGTTTCCACTTGGGGCCGTGGTGTCGCCCCAATTTCCAGTGCCACCCCATCCAAAAAAGGGTTTTCCAGTGTGTCTGATAGTGTGAAAGGGTCCCCGGGGCCCTGGGCTCTGGAACGCGGAAAAGTGCGGGGGGCAAAAGGGCCCGAAAAAGGCGGTTTTTGCCCTCACAATGCTTCTAGTTCTTTAGTCTTATTCATGGGGGGGTGGGGATGATGCGCGCGTGCGCGCGTTTTTTCTGGGGTTTGTGTGTGCGGTTTTTTTTTTTTTTGCGGGGGTGGAGGGGACCCGGGAATTTCTGTGGGGGTAAGATTTTATGAAAAGTTATTGGATGGTGTTGTGGGGTGATTTTTTCCTACACTGTACTCTGTTTCTAGGCGACAAACTTGGCTTGTACAAGGCGGGGGGGGTTGCCATCTTGCGGGCCGTGGTGTCGCCACAATTCCAGGCCACAACATCCAAAATGGTTGTCCAGTGTTGTCTGCAATTAGTGTAGAATAGGGTCCTGGTTGCCCTGGGCTCTGGAACTGCGGAAAAAGTGCGGGCGGCAATGGTCCGGAAAACGGCGTTTTTTGGCGTCACATGCTTTCTAGTCTTTTAGCTTTTATTCATGGGCGAAGGGTGGGGTTTTGCGAGGCGCGCGTGCGCGCGTTCTATGGTGTTTGTGTTGTGCGGTTGGTTTTTTGTGTTTGCGGGTGTGGGGGGAACCCGGCAGATTACTGTGGTGTGTTATGATATATGATATGAAATTGGTTATTGGATGGTGTTTGTGGGGGGTGAATTTTTGCCTACACTGTACATCTGTTTTAGGCGTCCCCCCCAAATTGGCTCTGTATAGCGGGGGGTTGCATTCTTGCGGGGCCGTGGTGTCGCCACAATTCCAGTGCACGACACATCCAAAAATGGTTGTCCAGTGTGTCTGCATCGTGTAGAATAGGGGTCCTGGTGCCTGGGCTCTGGAACTGCGGAAAAGTGCGGCGGCAATGGTCGAATAACGGCGTTTGCGTCACAATGCTTCTGTCTCTTTTAGTCTTAGTCGATGGTGAGGGTTGGGTATGCATTCGCTCGACGTGCTCGCGTTCTCTGGTGTTTGTGGTGCTATATGGTTTTGTTTTGTGTTTGCGGGTTTTGGTGGAGGGGACCCGGCAGATTACCTGTGGTGATTGATTGATATTGAAAATTGTTATTGGATGGTCGTTGTGGGGGTGATTTTTTGCCTTACACTGTTACTCTGTTTCTAGGCGACCAAACTTGGCTCTGTACAAAGCGGGTTTGCCATCTTGCGGGCCTCGTTTCTAGGGGACAAAATTGGCTTGTACAAGCGGGGGTTGCCATCTTGCGGGCCGTGGTGTCGCCACAATTCCAGTGCCACACACAAAACCAAAAAAGGGTTTTCAGTGTGTCTGATTTGTGTGAAAAAGGGGCCGGTGCCCCTGGGTCTGGAACTGCGAAAAGGCGGGCGGCAAGGTCCCCAAAACGGGTTTGGTCACAATGCTTCTAGTTCTTTTGCTCTTTTTCATGGGGGGGTGGGTATGCATGCGCGGTGCGCGGTTCTCGGTTTTGTGTGTGCGGTTTTTGTGTTTGCGGGTGTGGAGGGGACCCCGGGAGATTACTTGGTGTAGATATTTTTATGAAATTGTTTTTGGATGGGTTTGGGGGTGATTTTTGCCTACACTGTACTCTGTTTCTAGGCGACAAACTTGGCTTGTACAAGCGGGGTTCCATCTTGCGGGGCCCTGGGGTGCCACAATTCCGTCCCCAACATCCAAAAATGGTTGTCCAGTGTGTTGATAGTTGAATTAAAGGTCCTGGTCCCCGGGCCTGGAACGCGGAAAAAATGGGGCGGGGAAGGTCCCCCAAAAAGGCGTTTTTCGTCACAATGCTTCAGTTCTTTAGTCTTATTCAGGGAGGGTGGGTATGCAGCGCGCGTGCCGCGTTTTTTGGTGTTTGTTTTTGCGGTTTTTTGGTTTGGGGTGGGAGGGGGGCCCCGGGAGATTACTGGGTGTAAAATATAATGAAAAATTTTTATTGGAGGGGGTGTGGGGGTGATTTTTGGGGTACACGTACCTGTTTTTTTAGGCGACAACTTGGCTCTGTACAAGCGGGGTGCCTCTTGCGGGGCCCGGGTGTCGCCACAAAACCGTGCCACAACACCAAAAAGGTTGTCCCGTGTGTCTGCATTAGTGTAGAATAGGGTCCCGGTGCCCTGGGCTCTGGAATGCGGAAAATTTGGGCGGGGGCAAGGTCCCCAAAACGGCGTTTGCGTCACAATGCTTTTAGTTCTTTAGCTCTATTTTAGGGGGGTGGTATGCTGCCGCGTGCCGCGTTCTCTGGTGTTTGTGTGTGCGGTTTTTTTGTTTGCGGGGTGGAGGGGACCCGGGAATTACTGTGGGGTAGATATAATGAAAATTGTTATTGGATTTTGGGGTTTTGGGGGTGATTTTTGCCTCACGTACTCTGTTTCAGGGGACAAACTTGGGGTCTGTACAAGCGGGGTTGCCATCTTGGGGCCGTGGTGTCGCCACAATTCCAGTGCCACAACATCCAAAAAGGTTTCCGTGGTCTGCATAGTGAAAAAAAGGGTCCTGGTGCCCTGGGGGTCTGAATGCGGAAAAGGGGGCGGGGAAAGGTCCCCAAAACGGCGGTTTTCGTCACAAAGCTTTGTTTTTTAGCTTTATTCTGGGAGGGTGGGTATGCGCGCCGTGCGCGCGTTCTTGGGTTTTTTGTTGCGGTTTTTTGTGTTTTCGGGTGTGGAGGGGGCCCCCAGATTACTGTGGTTTTAGATATATATGAAATTGTTATTTTATGGTGTTTTGGGGGGGGATTTTTTGCCTACACTGTACTCGTTTTGGGGAACAAACTTGGTCGCAGCGGGGGGTTGCCCTCTTGCGGGCCGTGGTGTCCACAATTCCAGTGCCACACACATCCAAAATGGTTTCCAGTGTTCTGATAGGTTTGAATGGGTCCTGGTGCCCTGGGCTCTGGGGAAATGCGGAAAAATGCGGGCGGCAATCCCGAAAACGGCGTTTTGGGACAAGCTTCTAGTTCTTTTCTCTTATTCTGGGGGGGGGGTGGGGGCTCCCCGTGCGCGCGTTCTTGGTGTTTGTGTTGTGCGGTTTTTTTGGGTTTGCGGGTGTGGGGGGAAACCGGGGAATTTTCTGTGGGATGAATTATGAAATTTTATTTGGGTGGTGTTTTGGGGGTGATTTTTTCCACACTTACCTGTTTCTAGGCGACAAATTGGCTCTGTACAAGGGGGTTTCCATCTTGGGGCGGGGTTCGCCCCCAATTCCAGTGCCACACAATCCAAAATGGTTGTCCAGTGTGTCTGCTAGTGTAGAAAAGGGGCCGGGGGCCCTGGGCTCTGGGGAAATGCGGAAAAATGCGGGCGGGAAGGTCCCAAAACGGCGTTTTTCGCACAAGCTTCTAGTTCTTTAGCTCTTATTCTGGGGGGGTGGGACTGCCGCGTGGCGCGTTCTCGGTGTTTGTGTGTGCGGTTTTTTGTGTTTTGGGGGTTTTGGAGGGGACCCGGCGTTACTGGGTGATGATATATTAAATTGTTATTGGTTTGGGGTTTTTGGGGGTGATTTTTTCTACACTGTACTTGTTTCAGGCGCAAACTTGGCTTGTACAAACGGGGTTGCCCTCTTTGCGGGCCCTGGTGTCGCCACATTCCCGTGCCAACACATCCAAAATGGTTGTCCGTGTGCTGCTTTGTGTTGAATAGGGGCCCCGGTGCCCTGGGTCTGGAACTGCGGAAAAAATGCGGGCGGCAAGGTCCCCAAAACGGGGTTTTTGGTCACAATGCTTCTATTCTTTAGCTCTTATTCTGGGAGGGGGGTAGCAGCGCGCGTGCGCGCGTTCTCTGGGTTTGTGTGTGCGGTTTTTTGTGTTTGCGGTGTGGAGGGGACCCCAGATTACTGTGGTGTTTTATTTATATGAAATTGTTTTTGGATGGTGTTTTGGGGGTGTTTTTTCCTACATGTATCTGTTTCTAGGCGACAAATTGGGGTTTTCAAGCGGGGTTGCCCTCTTGCGGGCCGTGGGGTGCCCCAAAATTTCCAGTCCACACACATCCAAAAAGTTTTCCAGTGTGTCGCATAGTGTAAATAGGGCCCGGTGCCTGGGCCCGGGAACGCGGGAAAAATGCGGGCGGAAGGTCCCCCAAAACGGGTTTTGGTCACAATGTTCTAGTTCTTTAGCTTTATTCCCGGGAGGGGGGGGTATGCATGCGCGCGTGCGCGCGTTTTTTGGGGTTTTTTGTGTGCGGTTTTTTTGGGGGTTTTCGGGTGTGGAGGGGACCCGGAGATTACTGTGGTGTATGGATATGATATGAAATTGTTATTGGATGGGGTTGTGGGGGTATTTTTTGCCTCACGTACTCTGTTTTAGGCGACAAACTTGGCCCTTTCAAACGGGTTTTCCATCTTGCGGGCCGTGGTTCGCCACAATTTCCCTGCCACACACATCCAAAATGGTTGAGTGTGTCTGCTAGTGTAGAATAGGGTCCTGTGCCCCGGGCTCTGGAACTGGGAAAAAAAGGGGCGGCAAAGGTCCCGAAAACGGCGTTTGCGTCAAATGCTTCTTTTTTTATCTTATTCATGGAGGGTGGGTAGCATGCGGCGTGGCGCGTTCCTGGTTTTTGTTGTCGGTTTTTTTTGTTTGGGGTGTGGAGGGGGGGCCCCGATTACTGTGGGTATGATATTATAAAAATTGTTTGGTGGTGTGGGGGGGGGAAATTTTTTCCCACCCTGTACTCTGTTTCTAGGCGCAAACTTTGGCTCTGTAAAGCGGGTTGCCATCTTGGGGCCGTGGTTTTCGCCACAATTCCTGCACACACATCCCAAAAAGGTTGCCAGTGTGTCGCATAGTGTAGAAAAGGGTCCGGGCCCCGGGTCTGGAATGGGGAAAATGCGGGCCAAGGTCCCCAAAAAAGGCGTTTGCGTCACAATGCTTCTAGTTCTTTGTCTTATTCATGGGAGGGGGGGGTATGCAGCGCGCGTCGCCGTTCTCTGGGTTTGTGTGTGCGGTTTTTTTTTGTGTTTGCGGGGTGGGGGGGACCCGGCAGATTTCGTGTGGGTTTTAATGATATTAAATTGTTATTGGATGGGTTTTTGGGGGGGATTTTTTTCCTACACTTTTACTCGTTTCTAGGCACAAACTTGGCCTCTGTACAAGCGGGGTTCCATCTTTGCGGGCCGGGGTCGCCACAATTCCGTGCCACACACAACCAAAAAGGTTGTCCAGTGGTCTGCATAGGTGAAAGGGTCCTGGTCCCTGGGCTTGGAATGCGGAAAAGTGCGGGGGGGCAAGGGCCCGGAAAACGGGGTTTGCTCACAATGCTTCTAGTTTTTTACCTTATTATGGGGAAGGGGGGGTATTTCAGCGCGCGGCGCGCGTTCTCTGGGGTTTGTGTTGCGGTTTTTTTTTTTGTTTTGGGTGTGGAGGGGGGCCCGGCAGATTACTGTGGTGTTGTATAATGAAATTGTTTTTTGGGTGGTGTTTTGGGGGTGATTTTTGCCTACACGTATCTGTTTTAGGCACAAAAATTGGGTCTGTACAAGCGGGGTTCCACTTGCGGGGGTGGTGTCGCCACAATTTCCCGTGCCCCCACACATCCAAAATGGTTGTCCCGTGTGTCTGCTAGTGTAGAATAGGGTCCTGGTGCCCTGGGCTCTGGGAATCAAATCGGGGGGGCCAAATCCGAAAACCTTTTTTCCAAAATTTTTTTTCTTTTCTCTTTTTATAAATTTTATCATGCGGGTGCGCGCGTTTTCCGGGTTTTTGGGGTTTTCGGGTTTTTTGTGTTTGGGGTGTGGAGGGGGGCCCGGGGGGTTTTCTGTGGGGGGTTGATTTTATTGAAATTTTTATTGGATGGGGTTGTGGGGGGGATTTTTGCCTACACTGACTTGTTTCAGGCGACAAATTGGCTCTGTACAAGCGGGGTTCCCTCTTGCGGGCCCGGGGGTCCCACAATTCCAGTGCCCCACACATCCAAAATGGTTGTCCAGTTGTCTGCATAGTGAGAATAGGGTCCCGTGCCCTGGGCTTGGAACTGGGAAAAGGCGGGGGGCAAGGGCCCGAAAAAAAGGGGTTGCGTCACAATGCTTCTAGTTTTTTTAGCTCTTATTCAAGGGGGGGGTGGGTTTGCATGCGCGCGTGCGCGCGTTCTTGGGTTTGTTGGCGTTTTTTTTTGTTTGGGGGTGTGGAGGGGGGCCCCCAATTACTGGGTGTTGAATTATAGAAATGTTATTTGGTGGTGTTTTGGGGGGGGATTTTTGCCTACACTTTACTTGTTTCTAGGGGACAAAATTGGTCTGTACAAGCGGGGTTGCCATTTGGGGCCGGGTTTGGGCGCCCCAATTCCAGTGCCACACACACCAAATGGTTGTCCCGTGTGTTGAAGTGTAAATAGGGGCCTGTGCCCTGGGCTTGGAACTGCGGAAAAGGGGGGGGCAAGGTCCCGAAAACGGCGTTTGCGTCACAAAGCTTCTTTCTTTAGCTCTTATTTATTGGGAGGGTGGGTAGGGGATGCGCGCGTGCGCGGTTTTTGGTGTTTGTTGTTTCGGTTTTTTTGTGTTTGGGTGTGGGGGGCCCGGGAATTACTTGGGGAGTATGTTGAATTGTTTTGGAGGTGTTGGGGGGTTTTTTGCCAAAAGTATTGTTTTTTGGCGACAAACTTGGCTCGTAACCCGGGGGGGGTTGCCATCTTGCGGGGCCGGGGTCGCCAAAATTCCAGTGCCACACAATCCCAAATGGGGGCCAGTGGGTTTTCATGTGTAGAATGGGTCTTTGGTGCCCGGGCTCTGGAACTGCGGGAAAAGTGCGGGCGGCCCGGGCCCAAAAACGGGGTTTTTCCAATCTTCATCTTTTTAGTCTTATTAAGGGGGGGGGTGCAGCGCGTGTGCGCGCGGCCCTTTTTTGTTTGTGTGTGCTTTTTTTGTGTTTGGGGTGGGAGGGGACCGGCGATTACGTGGGGTATGATATATAGAAATTGTTTTTTGGAGGGTTTTGGGGGGTGTTTTTTCCTACAGGGACTCTGTTTTAGGCGCAAACTTGGCTCTGTACAAGCGGGGGTTGCCTCTTGGGGCCGTGGTTTTCGCCCCAATTCCCGTGCCACACACACCAAAAAGGTTGCCCCTGTGTCGCTTTGTAAATAGGGTCCTGGGCCCGGGCCCGGAACTGCGGAAAAGTGCGGGCGGCAAGGTCCCCAAAAAGGCGTTTGCGACAAATTTTCTAGTTCTTTTGCTCTTATTTTAGGGGGGGGTATATCGCGCGTGCGCGCGTTCTCTGGGGTTTTTTTGTTGCGGTTTTTTGTGTTTGCGGGGTGTGGAGGGGGCCCCGGCAGATTTTCTGGGGTAGATATATATGAAATGTTATTTGGGTGGGTTGTGGGGGTGATTTTTGCCACACTGTCTTTTTCTAGGCGACAAAAATTGGCTCGTAAAAGCGGGTTGCCACTTGCGGGCCGTGGGCCACCATTCCCGTGCCCACCATCCAAAATGGTTGTCCGTGGTTCGGCTAGTGTGAAAGGGTCCTGGTGCCCTGGGGTTGGGAAAGCGGAAAAGTGCGGGCGGCAAGGTCCCCCAAAACGGGGGTTTGCGTCACAATGCTTCTAGTTCTTTGCTCTTATTCAGGGAGGGTGGGGATGCATGGCGCGTGCGCGGTTTCTGGTGTTTGGGTGGGGGGTTTTTTGTGTTTGCGGGGGGTGGAGGGGGCCCCGGGAGATTACTGGGGGTATAAAGATATGAAATTTTATTGGGTGGGTTGTGGGGGGGGTTTTTGCCTACACTGTATTGTTCTAGGCACAAACTTTGGGTCTGTAAAACGGGGTTGCCCCTCTTGGGGCCGTTTGGTGTCGCCACAATTCCAGGGCCACACACATCCAAAATGGTTGTCCATGTGTTGCAATTTTTTAGAATAGGGGCCGGTGCCCTGGGGTCGAACTGCGGAAAAGTTGCGGCGGCCGGTCCCGAAAAGGCGTTTGCGTCACAAGCTTCAGTTCTTTTGTCTTATTCAGGGAGGGTGGGTTGCATCGCGCGTGCGCGCTTCTCGGTTTTGGGGTTTGCGGTTTTTTTTTTGTTTGCGGGGTTTTTGGAGGGGCCCGGCAGATTTCTGGGTATGATATATTGAAATTGTTATTGGATGGTTGTGGGGGTGATTTTTGCCTACCCTGTCTTTTTGTTTTAGGCGACAAAAATTGGCTCTGTACAAGCGGGGGGGCCATCTTGCGGGCCGGGGTCGCCACTTCGGCCACACAATCCAAAAAGGTTGTCCAGTGGTCTGCATGTGTAGAATAGGGTCCCGTGCCCCGGGGTCTGGAACTGCGGAAAAGTGCGGGCGGCAAGGTCCCGAAACGGGGTTTGCGTCACAAAACTTTAGTTCTTTAGCTCTTATTCATGGGAGGGTGGGTATGCATGCGCGCGTGGGGCCGTTCTCTGGTGTTTGTTGTGTGGGGGTTTTTTTGTTTGCGGGTGTGGAGGGGACCCGGGAGATACTGGGTGTATGATATATTGAAATTGTTATTGGATGGTGTTGTGGGGGGTAAAATTTTTTCCTACACTGACTTGTTTCTAGGCGACAAACTTGGGTTGTACAAGCGGGGTTCCTCTTTGGGGGGGTGGGGTTTTTGCCACAATTCCAGGCCACACACATCCAAAAGGTTGTCCAGTGGTTGCATGTGTGAATGGGCCTGTGGGCCCTGGGCTCTTGGAAATGCGGGGAAAATGCGGGCGGCGGTCCCGAAACGGCGTTTGGTCACAATTCTTCAGTTTTTTACTCTTATTTATGGGGGGGGGGGGGGGGTATGCATGCGCGCGTGCGCGCGTTTCTGGTTTTGTGTGTGCGGTTTTTTGTGTTTGCGGGTGTGGAGGGGACCCGGCAGTTACGTGGTGTATGTAAATGAAAAAGTTTTTTGGATGGTGTTGTGGGGGGGATTTTTGCCAAAAACTGTCTCTGTTTCTAGGCACAAATTGGCTCGTTCAACGGGGTTCCATCTTGCGGGGGGTGGTGCCCAACAATTCCAGTCCAACAACCAAAAAGGTTTCCATGTGTTGCATAGTGTAGAAAAGGGTCCTGGTGCCCTGGGCTCTGGAATGCGGAAAAAATGCGGGCGGCAAAATCCCGAAAAAAGGCGTTTGCGTCACAATGCTTTAGTTCTTTAGCTCTTATTCATGGGGGGGTGGGTAGCATGCGCGCGTGCGCGCGTTCTCTGGTGTTTGTTTGGGGCGGTTTTTTGTTTTTGCGGGGTTTTGGGGGGACCCGGCAAAATTTTTTTTGGTGTATGATATTATAGAAATTGTTTTTGGTGGTGTTGGGGGGGGTGATTTTTGCCTACCGTACTCTGTTTTTTAGGGGACAAACTTTGGCTCTGTACAAGCGGGGGGGGCCCTCTTTGGGGCCGGGTGTCGCCACAAATTTCCGTGCCACAACATCCAAAAAAGGTTGTCCAGTGTGTCTGCATTGGTTGAATAGGGTCCTGGTGCCCTGGGCTCTGGAAATGCGGAAAATTTGGGGGGGCAAGGTCCCCAAAACGGGGTTTGCGTCACAATGCTTTAGTTCTTTATCTTATTCATGGGGGGGGTGGGTATGCATGGCCGGGGGGCGCGGTTTTGGGTTTGTGTGTGCGGTTTTTTGTGTTTGGGGGTGGGGGGGGGACCCCGGGAGATAAATGGGGTATGATTGAATGAAATTGTTATTGGATGGTGTTTGGGGGGGTGATTTTGGGGCCCACACTGTACTCTGTTTCTAGGCGAAAAAACTTGGCTCTGTACAAACGGGGGTTGCCTCTTGGGGCCGTGGGTTTTGCCACAATTCCCCGGGGCCCCACATCCCAAAAAGGTTGTCCAGTGTGTCTGAAAGTGTAGAATAGGGCCTGGTCCCTGGGCTCTGGAACTGCGGAAAAGTGCGGGCGGGAAGGTCCCCCAAAACGGCGTTTTTGTCACAAAATTTAGTTCTTTAGCTTTACTGGGGGGGTGGGTATGCATGCGCGCGTGCGCGCTTTTTCGGTGTTTGTGTGTGCGGTTTTTTGTGTTTTTGGGGGGGGAGGGGACCCCGGCAATACGTGGTTATGAATAAAATTTTAAAAATTTTTATTGGTGGTGGTTTTTGGGGGTGATTTTTGCCCACACTTTTCTCTGTTTCTAGGCGACAAACTTGGCTTGTACAAGCGGGGGTTTCCCCTCTTGCGGGCCCTGGTTGGGCCCCAATTCCAGTCCAAAACACATCCAAATGGTTGTCCAGTGTGTTGCATAGTGTAGAAAGGGTCCTGTGCCCCGGGCTCGGAATGCGGGAAAAATGCGGGCGGCAAGGTCCCGAAAAAGGGGGTTTGCGTCACAATGCTTCTAGTTTTTACTCTTATTTATGGGGGGTGGGTAGCATGCCGCGTGCGGCGTTCTCTGGGTTTGTGTGTGCGGTTTTTTGTGTTTGGGGGTGGAGGGGACCCGGCGATTTTCTGTGGTGTATGTTATATGAAATTTTTATTGGATGGTGTTGTGGGGGGGGATTTTGCCTACACTGTACTCTGTTTTTAGGGGACAAACGGCTCTGTACAGGGGGTTCCATCTTGCGGCCGGGTTCGCCCCAAAATTCCAGTCCACACACATCCAAAATGGTTTTCCAGTGTGTCGCTAGTGTAGAATAGGGGCCCGTGCCCTGGGTTGGAACGCGGAAAAGTGCGGGCGGCAAGGTCCCCAAAACGGCGTTTGGTCACAATGTTTAGTTCTTTTACTTTATTCTGGGAGGGTGGGTATGCATGCGCGCGTGCGCGCTTCTCTGGTGTTTGTGTTGCGGTTTTTTTTTTTTGCGGGGGTGGGGGGGCCCCGGGAGATTACGTGTGTATAAAATGAAAAATTTTTATTGGGTGGTGTTGTGGGGGGTGATTTTTTGCCACACTGTACTCTGTTTCTAGGCGACAAATTTTTGGGTGTAAAGCGGGGTTGCCCTCTTGCGGGCCGTGGTTCGCCACAATTCCAGTGCCACACAAAACCAAAATGGTTTTCCAGTGTGTCGCATGTGTAGAATAGGTCCGGGCCCCGGGGTCTGGAACTGGGAAAAAAGGGGGGCGGCAAGGTCCCGGGGAAAAAGGCTTTGGTCACGCTTTTAGTTCTTTTGCCTTATTTATGGGGGGGGGTATCATGCCGCGGCCGCTTCTCTGGTGTTTGTTGTGCGGTTTTTTGGTTTGCGGGTGTGGAGGGGACCCGGGGAATTACTTTTTGTATATATATAGAAAATTGTTATTGGTGGTGTTGTGGGGGTGATTTTTCCCACACTGTAACTCTTTTTCTAGGCGACAAATTTTGGGTCTGACGCGGGGTTTCCCCCCTTGCGGGCCGTGGGTCGCCCAATTCCCTGCCACACCATCCAAAATGGTGTCCGTGTGTCTGCATAGTTAAATGGGTCCCGGGCCTGGGGTTTGGAAAGCGGGAAAAGTGCGGGCGGAAAAGGGCCCCGGGAAAAAGGCTTTTTCGTCACAATGCTTTAGTTTTTAGCTCTTTTTCATGGGAGGGTGGGTTTTCATGCCGGGGGTGGCGCGTTCCTTTGGGGTTTGTTTTTGCGGTTTTTTGTGTTTGCGGGGGGAGGGGACCCCCGGGAGTTATGTGGTGTTTAAGATTGAAATTGTTTTTGGGATGGTTTTGTGGGGGTGATTTTTGCCTACCCTTTCTTGTTTCTAGGCGACAAAAATTGGCTCTGTACAAGCGGGGGTTGCATCTTGCGGGCGTGGTGGCGCCCCAATTCCATGCCACAACATCCAAAAATGGTTGTCCAGTGTGTCTGCTAGTGTAGAATAGGGTCCCGGTGCCCTGGGGTCTGGGAAATGCGGAAAAGTGCGGGCGGGAAGGTCCCGAAACGGCTTTTTTACAATGCTTTAGTTTAGCTCTTTTTCATGGAGGGTGGGTATGCATGGCGCGTGCGCGCGTTCTTGGTGTTTTGGGGGTGCGGTTTTTTGTGTTTGCGGGTGTGGGGGGGACCCCCCCAATTACTGTGGTGTATGATATAATGAAATTGTTATTGGTGGGGTTTTTGGGGGGGGATTTTTGCCTACCTTACTCGTTTCTAGGGACAAAAAATTGGTCTGTACAAGCGGGGTTGCCATCTGGGGCCGTGGTTTTCGCCACAATTCCATGCCACACACATCCAAAATGGTTTCCAGTGGTCGCTTGTGTAGAATTTGGGGCCCGGTGCCCCGGGCCCGGGAACTGCGGAAAAGTGCGGGGGGGCAAGGCCCCAAAAAAGGCTTTGGCACCCAAAAGTTCTAGTTTTTTTAGCTCTTATTCATGGGGGAGGGGGGTTTTGG
>JASPKP010007368.1:0-2500 GCA_030674155.1 Stramonita haemastoma
AGTCCCTGAGTCACGACAGGGATTTCTTTTTTAAGCAGTGTTTCATAGCCACCCTCTGAACCTGGCATATCTCATCTGTCTCCACCCACCTTTCTGCAAAAAAATAATAAATGAAACATAAAAAGGAAGACTGCTAACAAGTATGCAAGATTCCTCCGTGGAAATGCTGGGAGCCTGTCAGTATAAATAGCATCCCCACCTTCTGGAAATTCTGTGCCAGGAATTCCCTTTTTTTCTAACCCTCTCTTTGCTACCACCTTGTTCCTTTTCTTTCCTGTCACTTCCTCCTTGTCTATTGTCTGCCTTCTTGGTCAATTCTCTCTTAGACAGAAAGTCTTAAAAGATAACAATGATCTCCCACGCGAAGTCGGATGCTCTGAACATGATTTGTCGAGCACTAAACTGCAGCACAATGCGTATTTACTCATACGATAGACAACAGTAGAAACTGTCTGAGCGTTGGACTAAGAAGAATGTATGTAAGACTTTTGCATGCATTCACACACAGGACCTCGGTATACATTTTCGTCCCAAAGACTGCTGTAGGTAAAAGGTAAAGGTGTCCCATAACCTATGGGGTCGTAGGGGAGCAGGCGTCAGAGACCTCAGCTTTCTTGGGGCCAGCATATTGAGGGCGGTACCCATCTCTCCCTCGCTGCTTTACCTGCTGACCCTAGGGAGGGCAGGTATCCATTTATAGCTGGGTGAACTGGGGAACTGTACTGAAATCAAGGCGCGCGAACAGTCACCCATCCAACTGGTAAAGCCACGCTCGATGCTGCTTAACTTTAGCTTGGGGAAAGCGAGTGCTCTGACCACTGACCTATCCCGAAAACTGCAGTAAAACGGAATAAAAACCAGCGTTATATTCTGAAAGGGGTGGGGAATATCCTGTCAATTATGCAGAGCTCAGCCTCTACTCAAACCTTCGCCCTTAGTCTACAGATTCACAACGCTCTAACCACTACGTTATTCCGCCCACGAAGATGAGTCATGCTGGGAAAACAAGCCTTAGCTAGGATGGCCACTAAACTACATAACTGCTGACACGGTGTTATACTGCTATGCCTATGCGATAATGCATTTGTCCTTCCAGTATGGTGGAAAAACCAAAGTCCGAGGAGTGAGGCAGGATTGGTTATTAGAGAGTGACCTCAGGAAAGACTGAGTAATGAGAAGGAAGGGGTGGGGATATATATATGTATATATGTATATATGAAATGAAATTACTTGAACATCCAGGTGGAAAATTAGTAACATAACACACACACACCACACTCACACAAACACACACACATACACATACACACACACACACGCACACACACACACACACACACACACACACACACACACATACACATACACACACACACACACACACACACACACACTTGAATGTTGGGTGCTGTCCCCTAGTAGAGCGCGTCACCACAAGATCTAGTAGAAATAGAGTTCATTTGCAATCATTTGTGTGTGTGTGTGTGTGTATGTGTGCGTGTGTGTGTGTGTGTATGTGTGTGCGTGTGTGTGTGTTGTGTGTGTGTGTGTGTGTGTGTGTGTGTGTGTGTGTGTGTGTGTGTTTAGGGGGTGGTAAGGATTACAATAGACACATATATTTCTTTTGTGGCCAGATTTGAAAACTTTAAGCCCACTTTACTCACCAGCATCACTAACATACCTGTCTTTTGTGTAGCGATTTTTTTGCATTTTGTCTAGATGCAGTTTCTGTTCCTATGACCAAACCTGTCACCTTCAGTCGCTCTTCATTCCACAGAAAGATAGATGTCCCTGCAGCTGTTGTTCCTTTTGGAACTATTGTTGGTGGATAATGACAACAGTCACTTCTCTTGTCTACCTCAGGCTCTTTGCCTGCTAAGAATATTGTAAGAAGCAAAGGGTCTAGCACCGTCAAAGGATATGCTGGCTTTGCTGTTTCGGTCTTCAGAAAGCAGCTTTGAATGTCTGCGTCTACTGTGTGGTATTCTCATTGTACAGTAGCGATTCTCATGGTCAGAGTCAAACGCGCTATTACTTGCTTTGATTCTGTGCGCCTGTATGTATGTATTCATGTGCATGCATGTATTAGCTCTATTTTTTTCAAGCTCCTCTTTCTCGTTGTTGATTTTTTTTTTCATCGCTGATATCGTAGGAGGCATGTTTGTTGGACATACCTAAATATCACCCTTCTTCACAAAAAAAGAAAGAAAAATATCATAAAGTTTCATTTAAATTGAATACCAATTTTAGTCAGGTAAATTTATGTGCGTGCGTTTCAGGCTGTTTTTCACTGGGGAGAACACGTCGCCAAAGAGAAGCACCACCCATTTTCTTAGATGTTTTCCTCTTTGCAGGTGTATTTGATTCCCTGTGGAGGTGACTTTTTTTTTCACAGAATGTTGCCAAGGACAACTCTCCTATATACTCAGCATACATCCGCGAGGTCAGAATGCAGCTGCCTTCCTGATGATCAAAAACGGTCGCATACGCAAAATCTCAC
>JASPKP010007369.1:0-12883 GCA_030674155.1 Stramonita haemastoma
CTCTCCCTCTCTCTCCCCTCTCCCCCCTCCTGCACCCACCCCTTTACACAGCTCTTTTATACACATCTTTCCCCCCCTTTTTTACTTTTTCCCTTTTTTTTTTTTTCCCTCAAATTTTCAAAAAAAAAAAGGCGTTACGAAGCGAAGAAAATCCCAAAAGGACACGTGACAAAGGCGAAAATCCCTGGTCTCTACCGGGCCAATTATTTCAGTTTTCATGATCAGATATTTGTACCAATTCTAAAAACCGGGGAAAATTCTACACCTAAAAAAATGTCAGATCACAAAACAAAAGAAGATGAAAAGGGACCCAAAAATTTTTTAAACAATCTGGGGGGCCCAAAACTTTGGCCGCTCATTTGGCCTAATGCCAAAAAACGTTTTAGTTTACAAATTTGGGGCCCAAACCACCCCAAAAAGAAACAAAACAGCAACTGGTTGTAATAATACTGGGGGGTTTTAATCTATTTCCCAACCTAAAAGGATTTTTTTGGGAAAAACCCATCAGCCCCCTCATTAGAAATACCGGGTTTCAGCAAAAAAAAAAAAGGGTGCAATTTCCCCGGGGGATCCCGGCGCCGACATTTAACCAGCCCCTATTGGAATGCCCAAAAATTTTTTTAACCCCAAATTAACAAGGCTGCAACATCGGGTTCCCCCGTCCAAAAAAAGTAGGGACACAAAACCCCCGGAGGGATAGGCAAAAACCCCAAAAATTTTTTTTGCAAAAATCTATATAAACAAAGGGGAAAAATTTTTTTGGGACTGGCCAATTACTGAACTTCATTTTATTGACTCAAACTTCAAGCAACTAAAAGGGCCATCTTTAAAAGAAAAGGAAAACCCCAAAAGGGTTTTTGGGGAGGGCCCCTTTTTTTTTTTTACAAAATCGGGGGGGTTTTTTGAAGTGCAAAAGATGGGGGCCTTTTTTTACGTTTTCAAGGGGGTTTTATGTAGTCTAAATGCTGTTTTGAAAAGGGGAAACCAGCTTTTTGGGAAATTTAAATACTGGGGATAACCCCGGGCCCCATATGATTTACGAGGTAAAGGGTGGGGGGGAAAAAAGGACGGGGAATTTTTTGCCCAAACAATTTCCCAAAAATTTATCAAGGATATTGCCCCCCCCAACCCCCCCAAAAAAAAAAAAAAACAAAACCAAAAAAAAAAAAAAAAACAAAAAAAAAAAAAAAAAAAAAAAACAAACCAACAACAAAAAAAACCCATGTTGAAAGGGGACTGGAAAAAATCATTCTTTAAAAAAAAACCGGGAGTTTAACAAAAAAGATATTTTTTAATGCCGACAACAGTAGAAAAATGGGGGCCCACAAAAATTTTCCCCCCCTTTTTGAGTTTGTTCAACTCAACACAAAAAAAACACAAAACAACACACCACACAAAAAACCCACACACCACCAAAACCACCACAAACACCCAAACACCCCACACACACACACACCTTCAGAAAAAAAATAATACATTTTGGGGGGCAACATCTTTCACGGGGTTCTAAATGAAGTCTAGGCACACTTTTAAAAAAAACATGCGTAAAATTTTTGTCACCCAAAACTAAAGGGTAAAATCACATCAGATCAACGGGCATTATTTTGCAAAACATTAATGCTTTTTTTATTTCTTTTTTTCCCCAAAAAAGATCACTAAAAAACACAAAATTATTTTTTTTAAATTTTTAAATTTCATTTTTCCCCAAACCGGGGGCGGGGATTTTTTTAAAGGGAAAGGGACAATCGCATAAAAAATTAAACCGAATAATTTTTTTTAAGGAAAAAAAAAAAAAAAAAGCCAAAAACATATTTGAACATTTTTTTAACACAGATAAAAGGGCAAAGACAACAGACGGAAAAAACAGCGGGGATTCCAAAAAAAAAAAAAAAAACACGAAAATAAAAAAACACATTTTTTATGCAAAAAAAGATTTTAAAACAAATGCAAACATGACAAAAAAAAAAGGAAAAAGAAAAGGAGAGAGAAGAGAGAGAGAGAGAAAGGGGGAGAGGGGGGGGGGGGGGCTCTCATATTGAAAAAACCATGACCACGGGCTTACTTTAAACCCAAATTTTCCCCCTGCACAGACTACCTTTTTTAATTATTTCCTTTTCCTACATTGGTTTGGGGCAGGCCAAGGAACATCTTTAAACCCGAAGAAAACTTTTGTTTTTTTATTTTCCCCAACAAATGGGAAATTTTTTGGTTTTTTTTTCGGGTGTTCATTTTAATATTTTTTTTTAGGTTTTTCGGGGAAAAACATTTTTTTTCTTAATGGCAAAACTAACTTTTTTTTTAAACAAAACAACCTTTTATCAAAGAATCTAACTCAAAATTACCAAAAAAATAATTTTTTGGGGACTTTCATGTTTAGCATGGGCCCTCATTTAGATTTTTTTTTTAAAGGAAAAACAGCTAAAGGGGCCCTAAGAACATTTTAAAAAATAAAAAAAGGGCAACCCTGGCCGTTAGAAATTTAAAAAAAATTTTTTTAAAGAGGGGGGAAAAAATTTCATTTTTTACAGCCCCCGGGGAAGAAGGGGGAAAAATTTTTACTTACTCACTACCAATCTGAAATTTAAAGCACATTTGCAAGGGGGGGATACCCAAGGGGGCCCCAAAAAAGGGAAAAAAATTTCCCCTCTAAAATAGGTTTTGGGGGGGAAAAGGGGGGGTTCAAATGTTGCAAAATTCGGGGAAAAAACCCAAAGTGGAAAACCCCTCATACTAAAAAAAGGCCTTTTTAAAAATTTTGTTTATTTTTTTTAAACTTTTTTTATCAGGAGATGGAAATTTTAAACACTCGGGTGCTTTTTTTTCATTTAGTCCCCGTTGAAAAGCAGTTTCAAAATTTTTGTTTATTTTTTCCCCCCGGGGACAAAATGGGCCTTTTCTTACAAAAGCGGACGATTTAAAAGGTCCCAAAATGTTTTCGGGGTTTTGCAACGGGGGCCCCTTTTTAAGTGGCATCCAAGGGTTTTTCTTCTTTCGCACAGGCTTTTATATTTTTCCCAAAAAACTACATTTTGGTCTGGGGGAAAAACCCCTCAGATCACGGGAAAATACCTCTCATAAACTACCTCCCATTGTCATTTTTGGTAATGGTTTTAAATTTTCCAAAAACACTCACTCACTTTACTCCCCAAAAAAACCAAAAGCACCACCACACAAAACCACCACCGCACCACCCCCACGCCCACCACCACCACCACACACACACCCCACACACACCCAACACACACCCTATTCACTGGATTAAAATGGGGGTGGATATGGGGAAGGGTTTTGTGTGGGGTTGTTTTTTTTTTGGGGGGGGGGGTGTGTGGGGGGGGTTTTTTTTTTTTTTTTGGGGTGTTGTGTGGGTTTGTGTTTGTTTTTTGGGTGGTTTGGGTGTGTGTGTGGGTTTTTGTGTGGGGGGTGGGTTTTGTTGTGTTGTGAGTTTTTAGTTTTTGGGGTTTTTTTGTTTTTGGTTGTTTTTGTTTTGTTGTTTGTTTTGAGTTTTTTTGGGGTTATGTTTTTTGGGGGTTTTTGTTTTTTTTTGTTGTTTTTTTGTTTTTTTGTTTTTTTGTTGTTGTTGTTTTTTGGTGTGAGGGGAAGGGGGGGGGGGGGGGGGGAAAGGGGGGGAAAAAAAAGAGAAAAGGGGGAAGGAAAAAAAGGAAGAGAGAGAGGGGGAGAGAGGGAAGAGAGAAGGGGAGAGAAGAGAAAGGGGAAGAAAAATTTTTATGTTTTTTCTCTTGGGGGGGTTTTTTTTTTTGTTTTTTTTTGGGGGGGGTTTTATTTTTAAATCTTAAAAAAAATTTTGGGGGGATTTTGTTTTTGGGTTTGGTTTTGTTTGCATTTTTTTTTTTAATTTGTTTTTTTTTTTTTAGTCTTTATTTTTTTTTAACCCCTTTAAAAAAAAAAAATTTGGGGGTGGTTTGTTTGCATTTTGTGTGTTTTTTTTCCTTCCCGTGTTTATCTTCAAAAATTTTTTTTTTTATCTATTTGTGTGACTTTTTTCGTTTGATTTTTATTCTTAGTTTCTAAATTTATTTTTTTTTTTTTGATATTCTTAGGAAAAAAGCAATTAAATTTTTTTAATGTAATCCTGAAAAAAAAAAAAGACTTTCACACACACACACACACACCCCCAAAACCCACACACACACCCCACACAACACCCACCCAAACCAACCAAAACCACCAACACACCACACACCCCCACACACAAAACCCCCCAAACCCCCAACAACCATTGTAAAGTCTTTTTTACCTAATTTTCGACAGTCTCTAAAAATTTTGGCCCATTTTAAAATTTAAATTCTTTTCCATTTTAAAAAAGTTTTATTGCCCGCCCCCTTACCATTTCTTTCATGAAAATTTTTTTTTATGTTCCCATTTCTGAGTTTTAAATTTTCCCTTTTAAGGGGGATTATTCGACATTTTAAAAAAAAAAAAAAAAAAAATACCAAAACCTGCACTTTCCCCCCAATTCACTTACGTGAACAGACGTTGAATGAAAACAACAACACTAACAAAAACAATACCAACCGCACGCAGCACCCCCGACCACCCCCAACACACACAACACCACCCCCACACACAAACCCCCACACCCAACCACAACACAACACCCCCACACCACCACCCCACATCATCCCTACTCCCCTACTCACTCATACCCCACCCCACACACACAACCAAAACAAAACACACACCCCACACCCCCAAAACACACAAAAAACACATTGATTTTTTTTTTACCGTTTTTTGAGTACCCTTTACTTATACATTGTACTCAAATAATGGGGTTGGTTGGGGGTGCAAAAAGAGGGTGACAATAAATGGGAAAATTTACCCCCATTTCCCTTACCCCAATCCAAGGAAAGGAACATGTTCAAAAAAACATCTTTAGATAATCACTAAACAATGCAAATAAAGTTTTAAAATGGGTTTTAACCAACAAAAAGTGTCTTTAAACACCTCATCAAAACCTATGAAATTTCAAAAAAACAGTTTAGGGGGGATTTTTTCGTTTTTTAAAACCATGAATTTTCCTCTTCAAAAAATTACAAAAATGTTGATGTTTATGAGAAAAACCATTTTTAAATACCATTATTTCACTTAAGCAAACTTCAAACATTACTTCCTATTATCAAAAACTTTTAGGGAAAATTTGGGGTAATAATTACCAATTTTTTATTGCTAAGTTTTTGCAAACCCTAGGGGGTTTGGTATAAATTTTTGTTTATTTAATTTTTTTTTTCCTAATTTTTTTTTTTTGCTACGTTCCCTTTTTAAAATAGGAGATATCTTCACCCAACTAACCTTGCCAAGTAGAAAACCACCAGCACACCCACGACGCGCACCCACACAAAACCACACACCGGCGCGTGCGTCAATTTTTTTTAAAATTTAGAAACAAACTGATTTTTCTTAAAAAAAATTTTTCATATCCCCTAGCGCCTCTTCTGTCTGTTTTTGTCTGTCTGTTGTCTGTACCCCCTTTTCCCCCCCCCCCCCCCATTTTCTCTCTGCCCCGTCGTCTGTCTCTTCTTTTAAACTGCCTGTCTGTCTGTCGCTGTCTGTGTCTGTCCCGTCTTTTCGTCTGTCTGTTTCTGTTGTCTTCTGCTTTTCTTCTTTCTTCTTCTTCTCTCCCCTCTTTTCTTCTCTCCCCCCTCTCTCTCTTCTCCCCTCTCTCTCTCTCTCCCCTCCTCTCTCTCTCTTCTCTCCCTTTCTCTCTCTCTCTTCCCCTCTCTCTCCTTCGGGTGAGAATAAACCCAGGCCCCGGTGCGAACGCACGAGAACATTTGCACACAAAATCCTGTTCCCCTTTTCGTAAGAGTAGGCCATCGTGTGCCGGTGGGAACAGATGACAGTTACAAAACTGCATACACACGGGGAAACTGGATGTAAAAAAGCACAAGAGTGCTTATTCCATTATCCTCGATATAAAAGAATCAATCAATCAATCAAATCAAGTCAAATCTTCTCTCTCTCTCTCTCCTCTCTCTCCTCTCTCTCTCTCTCTCATCTCTCCTCTCTCTCTCTCTCTCCTCTCTCTCTCTCTCCCTCTCTCTCTCTCTCTCTCTCTCTCTCCTCTCTCTCTCTCTCTCTCTCTCTCTGGGGGGTGACGGATAGCCTAGTGGTCAGAACATTGCGCTGGCAATATGATGATTCGGGTTCGAGTCCGGTCGAGGAGATTTTTCTCCTGGAGTTAACATCAGTGCTGACTCCACTCTCCCCTAAAGTCCTTCGGATGAGACTTTACACCGAGGCCCCGTGTGCGAACGCACGCAGAACATCTTGCGCACACGTTAAATCCTGTTCCGCTTTTCGTAAGAGTAGGCCATCGTGTGCCGGTGGGAACAGATGACAGTTACAAAACTGCATACACACGGGGACTGGATGTAAAAAAGCACAAGAGTGCTTATTCCATTATCCTCGATATAAAAGAATCAATCAATCAATCAAATCAAGTCAAATCTCTCTCTCTCTCTCTCTCCTCTCTCTCTTCTCTCTCTCTCTCTTCTCTCCTTCTCTCTCTCTCTCTCTCTCTCCCTCTCTTTTCTCTCTCTCTCTCTCTCTCTCTCTCTCTCTTTCTCTGGAGGGTGACGGATAGCCTAGTGGTCAGAACTTGCGCTGGCAATATGATGACTCGGTTCGAGTCCGGTCGAGGAATTTTTCTCCTGGAGTTAACTCAGTGCTGACTCCACTCTCCCCTAAAGTCCTTCGATTAGACTTTACACCGAGGCCCGTGTGCGAACGCACGCAGAACATCTTGCCCACACGTTAAATCCTGTTCGCTTTTCGTAAGAGTAGGCCATCGTGTGCCGTGGAACAGATGACAGTTACAAAACTGCATGCACACGGGACTGGATGTAAAAAAGCACAAGAGTGCTTATCCCATTATCCTCGACATAAAGAATAAATCAATCAATCAATCAATCAAATCAATCTCTCTCTCTCTCTCTCCTCTTCTCTCTCTCCTCTCTCATCTCATTCTCTTTCTCTCATCTCTCTCTCTTCTCTCTCTCTTCTCTCTCTCTTCTCCTTCTCTCTTCTCTTTCTCTCTCTCTCTCTCTCTCTCTCTCTCTCTCTCTCTCTCTCTCTCTTCTCTCTCTCTCTCTCTCTCTCTCTCTTCTCTCTCTCTCTCTCTCTCTCTCTCTCTCTCTCTCTCTCTCTCTCTCTCTCTCTCTCTCTCTCTCTCTCTCTCTCTCTCTCTCTCTCTCTCTCTCTCTCTCTCTCTCTCTCTCTCTCTCTCTCTCTCTCTCTCTCTCTCTCTCTCTCTCTCTCTCTCTCTCTCTCCTCTCTCTCTCTCTCTCTCTCTCTCTCTCTCTCTCTCTCTCTCTCTCTCTCTCTCTCTCTCTCTCTCTCTCTCTCTCTCTTCTCTCTCTCTCTCTCTCTCTCTCTCTCTCTCTCTCTCTCTCTCTCTCTCTCTCTCTCTCCTCTCTCTCTCTCTCTCTCTCTCTCTCCTCTCTCTCTCTCCTCTCTCTCTCTCTCTCTCTCTCTCCAACTCTGTCGGAATAGTTGGACAGAGTCAATTGTTCTTCCTGTGTACAAAAAGGGTAATGTTAATAATCCAAATAACTACAGAGGAATTTCTTTGTGCAATATTAGTAGTAAATTATATAGTGCAGTTATTAATAGAAGACTTCAGGAATGGGTAGAGGAGAACAATATAACTGGTGAATTTCAGGCTGGGTTTAAACGAAATTACTCCACTTAGATCACATGTTTACTTTAATTTCTTTTGTTCAGAAACAGTTTTGTTTGAATCGTAAGTTATATGTGGCTTTCATTGATTTTGAGAAAGCCTTTGATTCTGTTAATATAAATATATTGTGGCCTGTTTTGTTTAAGAATGGAATTCGGGGAAAACTGTTTAAATGCATTGAGTATGTATGAATTTGTAAATGCAAGAGTTAGATGTGGTGCTTCATTGACAGATTATATAAACTGTACAGCTGGTGTTAAACAAGGAGATGTGTGTAATCCTATTTTGTTTCCCTTATTTATTAATGAGTTAACATTAGAAGTTATACGTAATGGAAGACATGGTGCACAATTCATTGATGACAGTTTAGAAATATTTTTACTCCTTCTGGCTGATGATGTAGTGTTAGTTTCAGAGACAATAGTTGGGTTACAAAGACAATTAAATAGTTTAGAAAAAGCGTCAGTTTCACTCCACTTAAAGGTAAATATGTCAAAAAGTAATATTATAGTATTCAGAAAAGAAGGGTATCTTGCAGAGCGGAAAAGATGGACATATAATGGAAGCATTATGCCAGTTGTCAATGTCTACAAGTATTTAGGAATATATTTTTCAACACGATTAAGTTTTTCTTTTCCATGTAGAGATTTGGTAAGTCGAGCAAAATTTCCTTTATTGTGTATTCTGAGAAAATTAATGCAATTAAATAATGAATCTCTTACGTTATTTTGAAACTATTTGATGCACAAATCCAACCCATTGTACAATATGGTGCTGAATTATGGGGCTTGGCTGCAGGTGTGGCTGAAATTGAGAAAATACATTTGTATGCATTGAAGAAATTTCTGGGCGTTTCAATCCAAACACCTAATGACTTAGTGTATGGGGAAACTAACAGGTATCCAATTAGTTTAATTTCTATAGTTAAGTGTATTCGTTACTGGCTAAAACTAATACAAATGGAATCACATAGACTGCCCCACAAAGCTTACAAAATGTTGATGAATTTAGATGCAAGAGGTAAGAAAAACTGGGCCACGAGAATAAGATTAAAGTTATATGAATGCGGTTTTGGTTTTGTATGGGAAAATCAAGGTGTAGGGGATGTAACTGGGTTTATTCATATATTTCGCCAAAGACTGGTAGATTGCAGATGGCAGAACTGGTTTTCACATGTTCAGGAGAGTGATCGATTTGATATGTACAGAATGTTAAACCTTTTGCATTGTGTTCCAGTATATTTGTCAATGCACATAGATAGACATCTGAAACGCATCATGACTAAATTTAGATTTGGTATTTTCTGATATATATATTTACATTCTTATCGCTATAAATCTGTTAATGATCAGTATTTGATGTGTCCATTATGTCATGATGCACTTGAAAATGAACTGCACTTTGTTTTGTCTTGTCCGGAGCTAAAAGAGCTGCGAGAACAACTGATTCCGTTAAAGTATTTTCGACAACCAGTTTCATTCAAATTAATCATGTTGATGACTACCCCTAACAAAACAATTGCAAAAAAACTTGTTGTTTATTTGTACAAAGCGTTTAAAGTACGCAATATGCTGTAAACATGGTATGTCAATCTGTGAAAACCTACAAAGTGTGTGCCTTTATATTTTGTATGTTAACCCCTTCTAAGGGGCAATGGCCTTTACGAATAAAATTTCCGAATCCAAATCCGAATCTCTCTCTCTCTCTCTCTCTCTCTCTCTCTCTCTCTCTCTCTCTCTCTCTCTCTCTCTCTCTCTCTCTCTCTCTCTCTCTCTCTCTTCTCTCTCTCTCTGGGGACGATAGCCTAGTGGTCAGAACAATGCGCTGGTAATTTGACGACCGGGGTTCGCTTCCAGTCGAGGAGATTTTTCTCCTTGGGTTAAAATCAGTGCTGACTCCACTTTCCCCAAAGGTCCTTTGGATGAGACTGTAAACCGAGGCCCCGTGTACAAACGCACGCAGAACATCTTGTGCACACGTTAAATCCTGTTCCGCTTTTCGTAGGAGTAGGCCATTGTGTGCCGGTTGGAACATATGACAATATCTGCACAACTGCATACACACGGGACCTGGATGAAAAAAAGCACATGAGTGCTTATCCCATTATCCTCGATATAAAAGAATAGATAGATAGATAGATAGATAGATAGATAGATAGATAGATAGATAGATAGATAGATAGATAGATAGATAGATAGATAGATAGATAAATAGATAAGTAAATAAATAAATACATAATATAAATAAATAAATAAATAAATAAATAAATAAATAAATAAATAAAATGAAGAAATAAATAAATAAAGTACGCGTACCACATGTTAACCTACATCAGTAATCTTTCTTTTCTTCTTTTTTTCCAAACAATGGTCACAATAACTATCCACACCATGGTGATAAAATCAAAATACAAAAAAAAACTATCCCAGATTCTCATGCTGCACTTTATAATATATATATATATATATATTATATATATATATATATATATATATATATAATATATATATATATATATATATATATATATATATAGTTACGCTACTATGTAATTGTAAATATCTATCTATCTATCTATCTATCTATCTATCTATCTATCTATCTATCTATCTATCTATCTATCTATCTATCTATCTATCTATCTAACAAATGTTGTGACTTGAAATATTTCATATGTGGATGATTTTTCAGATTTGGCTTTCGAATTACTTTTCATAATGATGTAACCTGAAGAAGTATATTTGTAAGTTGGAATGTATGAGATGGTGTTTGACCTAAAATTCATTCTTGGACAGACATTGACTTGATATTATGTCCATTGATAATATCGTTTTAAAGAAGGATGTCATGTGGGTGTTATCAGATTTTGTTGATTGGACTGTTTTGATGAAGACGTGTCATGTAATATGCTCTCCCTGTCTGTCTCTCTCTGCCTCTGTCTCTGTCTCTCTGTCTCAGTCTCAGTCTCTCTCTCTCTCTCTCTCTCTCTCTCTCTCTCTCTCTCTCTCTCTCTCTCTCTCTCTCTCTCTTCTCTCTCTTCTCTTCTCTCTCTCTCTCTCTCTCTCTCTCTCTCTTCCATTTTTTCCAAATATTATTATACTATCCTAGCTTGTCATTAGATAGAAATGTTGCGGTTCTTATGTTGAAATTGTATTCTTGTAGTCTAAATAAGAACTGACTGTGTTTGTTTGTTAGCTTGTTTATTGATTGTTGGTTTTGTCCCCTCCTTTTTGGTTTCCCCCACATATTTGTTAGGCCTTTTGAACTTTTTAAACTCGTAGGTAATCTTAAAAAATACTATGTTTGGGCGATACATGATAAGGTTGATGATTTTTTAAATGTTTTTTTGCCGTTAGTTTATCTTGTGATATGTTTTCCTTTTCTTGATAGTATTATTTCAATGAAAGAAAAATATGTTAAAATGTTTGATATGTTTCACATGTTTGTATTTCATTTCGGTTGGGCTACACTCTTCTCAGCTGTCTTTTCTCGATTCTAATCTGTTGATTCATTTGCTATAATGTTTGGGTCAGGGATTATGCGTTGGTGAATATATATACCTGTCTCTTCTGGTTAAATTATTGTCAATACATTTAGTGGTAATTATGTGTTTTCAATGTATCTATCCTTTTTTTTAAATCATGGGTTGAATTTTATTGTTGGTGACGGTGGTTTTGATTTTCTTTTGAGTTATTTTGCTGTTGCTTAGAATTTTTTTTTTTCGGGGAGGGGGGGGGGGGAGTGGCGGAAGGTCTTGGGGGATGCTATTCCTTAACCAGGGCAAGGGCCGAATGAAATAAAGTATGTGAGTACTTACTCTGTCACCCTTGGAAAAAAAAAGATTATTCATTCATTCATTCATTCATTCATTCGTTCATTCATTCTCTCTCTCTCTCTCTCTCTCTCTCTCTCTTCTCTCTCTCTCCTCTCTCTCTCTCTCTCTCTCTCTCTCTCTCTCTCTCTCTCTCTCTCTCTTCTCTCTCTATTTGATCAATACTTCAACTTTTATCAATGTTAGTGTATTTTTACCCTTAAGAGAGTCTTTTTTAAAAATTAATTTATAAATTTGTTTCCATTTTAATTTTCTTCTATTCATCTTATTATATTTTTTGTTTTTAAATATTTCCTCCCCAAGCCCCGTAAAATTGAAGACGATACTACTACTACTACTACTACTACTACTACTAACTACTACTACTACTACTACTACTACTACTACTACTACTACTACTACACGGAGGCGAGCGTCATCAGTAAGTCAATCAGTCAGTGAGATAGTTGTTTTGATAAGTTGGTGACATAGGTAGACAGAGTTCCAGTTACTCTTGGACCACTACAGCTTCTCTTCTAGTAAGTTTTTAGTTATCGGTGACTTAAACTTCCATTTCTACAACCAGTATTCTCCTGATGTCAATCATCTTTCTCTTTTTTTGTCAATGCACACTCTCCCAAATATTTAATGGTAAACAAATCAACATATAGATCCAATTATAGTTTAGACTGGCTTATTATTGGTTTTTCACACAATATGATCACATCTAATGATCTGTCACCAATGAAATGCATTCTGATCATTGTGCCGTACTTTTCTTCTTCAACATCCAAAAACATGTCAGAAAGACGAACACATTACCCATTGTAATAATAAGGCCATAGACATTCAAACCTTCCTAACACAAGCTACTGAACGCCTGGCGCCTTTCAACAACCTCTGGCCAGACTAACCCCTCTGAACTCCATCAGACTGTTCTTGGTCAGCTGCCAAACAAAAATTGCACCTCTCGCAGGACTGACACCTACCTAATAGGCCCAGTGTGTCATAGTACACGCATGACACAGATGGCAAAGGGCAAACCTTGGCAACGTTTACAAAACTACTCATACACGCGTTTTTTTTTTGTTTTGTTTTGTTTTGTCTCCGATGTTTTGTAACTCATTCTCTTACAGTTTTAAAACTTCAAACGCCATTTTCTTGTCAATAAAACCTGACTTTACTGATTTTGTTTTCCAAGGTTCTTCTCTTAGAATGTAGACAAATAAATTCTCTGTCTCTGTCTGTCTGTCTGTCTGTCTGTCTGTCTGTCTGTCTGTCTGTCTGTCTGTCTCTCTCTCTCTCTCTCTCTCTCTCTCTCTCTCTCTCTCTCTCTCTCTCTCCTCTCTCTCTCTCTTTTCTCTCTCTCTCTC
>JASPKP010007370.1:5000-7500 GCA_030674155.1 Stramonita haemastoma
GAGAGACAGAGACAGACAGACATACACAGACAGAGGGAAAGAAGGAGAGGTGCATAGAGAGAGGGAACTAGATAGATAGATAGATAGATAGATAGATAGATAGATAGATAGAAGATAGATAGATAGATAGATAGATAGATAGATAGATAGATAGATAGATAGATAGATAGGAGAGAGGGAGAGAGAGACAGAGAGTAAGACAGAGACAGAGAGACAAAGAGAGAGAGACAGACGAGAGGTGCACAGAAAGAGACAAAGACAGACAGACAGACATACAGACGGACAGAAGTGTGCACAGAGGCCGAGAGAGATGCAGAGAGAGAGAGAGAGGGAGACAGTACAGATAGACAGGGGGAAAAGAAAGAGGGAGAGACCGAAACGAAAGACACAAAAAGACAAACTGAGAGAGAGAGAGAGAGAGAGAGAGAGAGAGAGAGAGAGAGAGAGAGAGAGAGAGAGAGAGAGAGAGAGAGAGAGAGAGAGAGAGAGAGAGAAAGAGAGAGAGAGAGAAAGAGAGAGAGAGAAAAGAGAGAGAGAGAGAGAGAGAGAGAGAGAGAGAGAGAGAGAGAGAGAGAGAGAGAGAGAAAGAGAGAGAGAGAGACAGACAGACAGACAGACAGAGACAGAGAGACAGAGACAGACAGACAGACAGACGGGCAGAAAGTCAGACAGACAGACAGACTTTTGCAACAGTATTGAGTAACATGACTTCGAACACGAAAGCAGGCGATTGAAGTGATATATATGGCAAATGCAATTCTCCTATTAATAATTGTTCAGTTGTCTATGCTTTTTTTTTCTTCTTGTTCTCGTTATTCTCCCCCCATCTCTCTCTCTCTCTTGCGCACACGTTAAATCCTGTTCCACTTTTCGTAAGAGTAGGCCATCGTGTGCCGGTGGGAACAGATGACAATATTTACAAAACTGCATACACACGGGGACCGGATGAAAAAAAGCACATGATTGCTTATTCTGTTATCCTCGATATAAAAGAATAAATCTCAATCTCTCTCTCTCTCTCTCTCTCTCTCTCTCTCTCTCTCTCTCTCTCTCTCTCTCTCTCTCTCTCTCTCTCTCGCTCCTCTCTCTCGCTCTCTCCTCTCTCCGCTCCTCTCTCTCTCTCTCTCCTCTCTCTCCTCTCTCTCTCTCTCCTCTCTCTCTCTCTCTCTCTCTCTCTCTCTCTCTCTCTCTCTCTGTGTCTCTCTCTGTGGTTATCTGTGAATTCTTGAAAAAACAAAACATTAATTCATTCTCTCTTTCTCTCGCCACTCTTGTGTGTGTGTTGTGTGTGTGGGTGTGTGTGTGGTTGTTGTTGGTGGTGTTTGTTTTTTGTGTTTTGTGTTTCTGTGTGTGTTCTGGTGTGTGTGCACCTGCATGAGGTCGCCTTTTCGTCATGTGGTGCGCGCGCGCGTGTGTGTATGTGTGTGTGTTTTGGTGCACTGCGTGCGTGCATGTTTTTGTGCGTGGGGTGTTGTGTGGTGCGCCCCGCGAGCGCGCGTGGTGTTTATGTGTGGTGTGATGGGGTGGTGCATATGTGTGCGCGCGCCGCCGCGTGGTGTGTGGTGTGTGTGTGTGTGTGATTGGTGCGCCCGGGCGCGGCCCTCGCGCGCGTGTTTTTATGGTGTGTGTGTGTGGTTTGTGTAAAAGAGATTATCGTTTGCCTAAAAGCAACTGGGTTTTTTTTTAAAATTCTTCTTCAAGTTTGATAATTATCTTTCCCCAACAAAATCTCAACGCCTGGTTGGTTATTATAACTTTGGCCCAGGAGGCAACTTTTTTTTTTTTTAAAAGTGCCCCATTCTACCCCCAAAAGCAACTTTTTCTGGGAATTAAAAATTTTATTCAAACAAACGTTTTAAAAAATTTTTTTTTTTGGGGGGGCTAAAAGAAGGGTTTTTGGGATTTTTTTTTTTTTAAAAAAAGAAATATTTTATTTTAAAATTTTTGGGGAAAATTTGGGTTTGGGGGAACAGGTTTTTTTTATCTATTTGGGGTGGTGGTGGGTGGTGGGGGGGGGTGGGTTTTTTTTGTGGGTTTGGTTGTTGGGGGGTAATTTAGGGGTGTTTTGTTTGTTGGGGTATGGGTTTTGGGATTTGGTCGGGGTGGTTTTTGTTGGGTTTTTTAAATTTTTCCCCCCAAAACCCTTTTTTTCTTTTTCCCTTTTATCCCTCTCTTTCGGTTTTCCCCGCCGGGGGGCGTGGTGCGCGCCGGGGGACGGCCCCGCGTGAGCGTTATTTTTTAAGTCAAAAGGGCCCCTTTTTTCAACCTTTTTGGGGGGGGTGGGGGGGGGTTTTAAAAACCCGGTTTAAAATTTTTTTTTTAAAAGGGGGTTTAAAAAATCCTAAAAAAAAAAAAAATTTAGGTTTAAAAACCAAAAAAATAGTAAAAAAAAATAAACAATTTTTTCCCAAAAAATTTTTAAAAATTTTATCCCCTTTAAAACCCAAATTTCCCCTCCCCTTTTTAAAAAAAACCAAAAAAAAAAAAAAAACCCAAAAAG
>JASPKP010007371.1:0-5000 GCA_030674155.1 Stramonita haemastoma
TCTATTTTCTGCCTTTGTAGTCTATTTCCTTGTGTGTTTTTTTTTCTTTCCAGAAAAGATAACAATTCTCTCCCATGCCGAAGTTGACTGTGCTGGGCCTTTTTCATTTTTATTATTTATTTTTATTATTCTTTTATATCGATGACAATGGAATAATCACTCATGTGTTTTTTTTCATCCAGTCCCCGTGTGTATGCAGTTTGTGTAAATATTGTCATCTGGGCCTGACTTACCAAGCACTTCACTTGCAGCTCCACGCATTTTCACACATATGACAGACAACAATAGTTGCTGTCTGAGCGTTCGATGAAGAAAAACTCAACGTGAATATTGATCTTTATGACAAAATACGTAACAACTTGATGCCAATTTTGACCTTACCCAAAAACTAGCTAGCATCGGAATGAGGATTTTTTCCTAAATCAGTCTATTTAAAATTACAACATTGCTTTCCTACTGCCTAATTAAAAACCCTACAAAGTTTAAATTGCTTTACATTGTTTTTACAAAGTTTAAATTGCGTTTTCCACAAAGTTTACATTGCTTTACAACTGTTTTCACAAAGCGTATACTACTGTTTTTTTACAATTCGAGCTAAGAAATTGTTTAAAACATAATTTTTTTTCCCCAGTCCTTTGTTTAGTGACGAAAAAGCAAAACAAACTCATCCCAACATGTGATTGTAAAAATCCCGAATGTCGTAGGTTCCTTCGAATAGTTTAACGTTCAGCACCCCCACCCCCACCCCCAAATAAAAAAAAATCTAAAATCCCCACCAGCCTAAACTCTAGTTTGCTTGCAAGCTACTTCTCAAAGAGGTTGATATGACAGAATTGTTAAGTGTCAAAACATCAGTACGTTATGATTGTATGCGTCTTTTTCTTCGTCTTCTTGTTGTTGTTTTTTTGAAAGGTAGTTGGCTATTACAATGTTAAGGGCTGTGTATGTCAGTTTGTTGTGTATGTGAGTGCTAGTTGTAGCTTTGTAAAAGATAGTAAGTGATGATTATTATGTTTGCCGTGTTAATAACTGAAATGCATTCTATTCTAGTTGTTACCTTAAAGATCTGCGTGTATCGTTTGATTTCTCAATGCGTCCATTAATATCTTTAGGAACGCTTACACACGCTTACTACTGCTATTTGTAGGTTTGTTAATTTTCAAATATCTCCCTAGATTGTCTGTGGTTGTTTGTTTTTTTTCGGAAATATTTCTTCTTGAAACGCGTTCATCATTTCAATTTCATGATGGCGGCACAGCTTTTCTACTTCCGGTCAACGCACAGTAGGCTACTTTGTTGTTGTTGTTGTTGTTGTTGTTTTTTCTCTGCCGGTTTTCAGATCTTCTGTCTGTCCCTTACTTGTTAACGTTCATTTTTACCATATCGTCTTATGATACTTTCTATTTTTTAGGTTTATTTTTCTTCTGCCGTTTATTATTGATTTTATCAAGTCTTTCCTTAAGGTGATATTGGGAGACATTGTCTAGCGCTAGCGTCATAATTATAACACTAATAGTACATTATACAAACTATTATATATCTACTAACAGCAATATTCTCAAGACTAGTACAGTGGCTTCCACTTAAGTTGGCGATAATGAGTGCACATACACACACATGCGCACGAGCGTGTGCACACACACACACACACACACACACACACACACACACACACACACACACACACACACACACACACACACACACACACACACACACACACATCGATCATCGGAAAACGATCACTCTTCCATTTGTTTTACATGGCGGAAAAAAGGAATAAAGATACCCAAATCAGGACACAAGGAGATATCCTACCGCTCTTTTAGACATTTTGATAAAGATGCCTTCATTAATGATATTCTTAACTCAAACTTAGACTATGTCTATCAGCTTACAAACCCAGATGATGCTATTGACTATTGGATAAAGACATTTATAGCTACTTATGATAAACACGCTCCATTTATTAAGAAAAGAATAAAACATTTCATGAAACCTCCATGGTTAACAAAAGAAATCGAAAACGAAATGAATCTAAGAGACTATTTGCTAAAATCAAAGCAAAAAGATGAATATAAAAAGCAAAGGAACAAAGTCAATTCAATGAAACGCAAAGCCAAAACAAAATACTTTCAAGACTTGCTGTCTTCAGCTCAGAATCCAAAAGCGATTTGGAAAGCCATTAATACCTTAACTAATAAATCAAGACATAGCACCCAAAAAGTCATAAAAGAAATATCAGCAGAAAACCTGAATTCTCACTTTGCAAACATTACTGACTCTATAATATCTAATGATAAAACAAAAACAAACGAGCTGAAAGAATTAAAACAATAATACTGTTCATCAAAGAGCATCTCATCTGATTTTATTATACCCCCAATAAGAGTAACAGATGTGCTTAATAGCTTACTCAAATTGAAACAGTCAGGATCAAAAGACCTTGACAAAATCGATAGTAAAATATTAAAAATCAGTGCATACGCTATAACCGATACCCTAACATACATATTTAACTTGTGTATTGACAAAAATTATCTCCCATTGAAATTTAAACGAGCAAAAGTAATATCCTTACACAAATCAGGAGACCCTACCAATCCCTCGAACTATAGACCAATATCCATACTGTCAGTCCTATCTAAACCATTAGAAAAACATATACATTTCCACTTACATTCTCATTTTAAAATATACGATCTCATTAATGAAAACCAGTCAGGCTTTGTGAAAACCACTCTTGTCATACAGCCTTAATACAACTAATTGAGCATTGTCTTTTGAATATCAATAATAATGAAATTACAGGAGTTCTTTTTCTAGACTTTGCTAAAGCCTTTGATGTTATTAGCCACTCTCTCCTCATCAAAAAATTAAAATGCTATAAAATCTCCAACCAAGCATTATCATTTTTAGACTCATTTCTCACTAATTGCCATCAGCTTGTTGAAATCGGTCCTAGGAGATCAACCTTATTACCCGTGAAATATGGAATACCACAGGGATCAATACTAGGGCCACTTCTTTTCTCTATTTATATTAACGACCTACCTCTGCATATCCATTGTTCATGTCAAATGTTTGCTGATGATACATCAATTCATTGTAACAACGATAATCCAAACCAGCTTGTGATTGACATGCAGGCAGATATCAACAAACTTATCGAATGGACAGAACTCAATCATATGTCTCTTAATTCTAATAAGACAAAATGTATGTTTATAACCACTCGGCAAAAAAGACAGAAATTGCGTTCTCCATTCGCGCCAATATATATCCATGGACAACAAATTGAAGAAGTAGTCTCACACAAAGTACTAGGTGCAGTGATTGACAACGACTTGTCTTGGTCAGATCACATAGCCACATTAGGAAAACGAATCTCAGTAAGATTATATCAACTTAGAAAAATCAAGATTTTCCTAAACCTACAGTCACGAAAACTATTCTTTCACGCCCATATTCTATCTCTTATAAATTATGTCTCTACCTTATGGGATAGTGCAAGTGAAACAAACCTAAAGCATATAAACCGCCTGCACAAAAGAGCTGTGAAACTTATCCGTTTGAATCCTAATACACTGACCACCACCAACTACAAAGAACTAGATATTCTTCCACTCAAAGACAGACTGCAGTTTAACAAATATATATGTATGTACAATATATTAAATGGGAAAGCCCCAAAGAAAATCGTGGAAAAATTTGCTGTCAATAAAAACAGGCCTACCCATAGACTGTTTCTTTCCCAGGCCCCATAATAATCTCTATAAATCAAGCCTTGCATATTCAGGAAGAACATTGTGGAATAAATTGCCTCCCTTTCTAAAATCAGTTCCTTCAAAACAAATGTTTAAGAAACTTTTGAAGAAACATCTGATGGACAAATTATAAGTCCGCCCTTATGTTCCACACATTTGGCTGCTTTGTTGTTATTCATACCCATGCTATTTTTGTATTTCCATTATTTTGTCTGTATGACTTGAGTTTATGTTACTGTCTTCAGTGTTATCTTGTAAGATTCTGTTTGGATGAAAATCCTCATTTATTTTAGTTTTCAACCACGGTTGATATTTGTCTTTGATTGTTTTAGAAGTCAATTTTCTTGATTTTTTTGTGAGGGCAGGATGAAAAAAAGTTGTGTAAACTTAATCTTTTACCCTCAATAAAGATCATTTTGACTTGACTTGACTTGACTTGACACACACACACACACACACACACACACACACACACACACACACACACACACACACACACACACACACACACACACATTTATGATGTAGGGTTGTTTTATTTTGTTCTGTTTTGTCCTTGTTGTTAATTTCTGTTTGGCTTTTGTTGCTGTTCTTGCTATTTTTTAAGGGTTGTTTTGAGGTAGTTTTGTAAGGTTTGGTATAGGGGGGGCCGGGGGGGGGGGGGGGGGGGGGGGGGGGGGGGGGGGGGGGGGGGGGGGGGGGGGGGGGGGGGGGGGCAGGGGATGGGATTGTTCTTGCATTGTTTTGGGTTTCTTGTTCTCCCCTTTCGTTTTTTTCCCCCTTTCTTACTCGTTGTCAGTGAGTTTAAGGACACCTCTTTGCAGCCTTTCCTGAGAGTTTTAAATGTTTGCTAAATGTTTCGCAAAAGTTTGAAAGCTCATAACCAAAACATTATTAGGTCTACATACACTCCATTAATAACAATAACACGAAAAAAGGCATTTTAACTTTCCTCTTCTTTTTTTTTCAAAAGGAGGATGACTAAAGAGTGGCCCACTTTTCTTCTCACTTTTTCCTCTGATTTTACTGAAAATGAACGCCAGCTAGCCAGCTAGCTACGTGTTGGTGCATGACCCAGTCTCTTCACTGACAGCTTCAGGGATTGTGGTTGAACTGGTCCTGACAATAAAGACTTGTGTGTCATGGGGTGGGTTAATGACATGCCAAATGCAACACTTCTTCCTCCTCTCTCTTTTCTATTATCTACCGTCTTCAGCATTGTCACGATTCTGT
>JASPKP010007372.1:0-5000 GCA_030674155.1 Stramonita haemastoma
TATTGTACTGTATTGTATTGCATTGTATTGTATTGTATTGTATTGTTTTGTATTGTATTGTATAGTCCTTCGGATGAGACTTTAAACCGAGGCCCCGTGTGCGAACCCACGCAAAACATCTTGCGCACACTTTAAATCTTGTTCTGCTTTTCGTAAGAGTAGGTCATTGTGTGCCGGTGGGAACAGATGACAAAATTTATAAAAACTGTATACACACAGGGACTGGATGTAAGAAAAAGCACACGACTGCTTATTCCATTATCCTCGATATAAAAGAATAAAATAAAATAATAAATGCACTGTGTTTTTGTTTTGTTATGTTGTGTCGAACTGTGTCACGTTGCGTTGTATCGTATTACGTTGTATTGTGTTGTATTGTGTTGCATTGTATGCATTGTGTTGCACTGTGTTTTATTGTATCGTGTTGTGTTGTGTTGTATTGGGATGTATCCTGTAGTATTGGATTGAGCCGTGTTGTGTTGTGTTCTGTCGTAATGCATGGTATTGTAATGTGTTGCATTGTATTGTGTGTACTGATATCCTGTCACATTATAAAATGCAATGCAGCACAAGACAATTCCATACAATATGACAGTGTGTCATTAACTGTGGTGTGCTGTACTGTATTGTAATGTTTCGCACTATACAGAATGGCATTGTATTGCACTGTACTGTATTGCAGTGTATTGCACACACACACCCACAACCCCCCCCCCCCCACACACACACACACACTCACTCACTCACTCACTCACTTACTCACACACACACATACACATACACACACACAAACACACACACACACACACACACACACACACACACCACACCACACCACACCACACCACACCACACCACGACACGACACGACACGACACGACACGACACGACACGACACGACACGACACACACACACACACACACACACACAACACACACACACACACACACACACACAACACACACACACACTTATCTGAGATGCGCTAAAAGCTAATGACATCGGTACAACGTTATCTGACAATTGCATTTGACGTGTGTGTGTGTGTGTGTGTGTGTGTGTGTGTGTGTGTGTGTGTGTGTGTGTGTGTGTGTGTGTGTGTGTGCGTGCATGCATGCGTGTGTGTGTGTTCTTTAATCAGAGATTGACCTGTGGTCGCCTTGGATTCGAACAAGTGACGTCACAGAAGTCCGAATCCGCTCATGCACCGGAAGTGCGGAATCCTGCAATGGAACTGAAGCGGAAATGCGTCACTGCGATCGGGAGAACAACCGGTGTGACGTCAAAGAAGTCACTGTGACGTCAGAGGAGGAAACAACGGAGGAACAAGTACAGTGTCCGGAAATATCTGTGGAAAAGGAAGGTGAGGCATCATCTGTTGTTGTTGTTGTTTGTTGTTGTTGTTGTTGTCTATTGTTCTTGCTGCTGTTCTTCTAATGTTGTTATTGTTGCTGTTGTCGTCGTTGTTGTTGATTTATTTTCACCCTTGTCTGTACTTCCTTTTTTGTTTACATGTCCTACCTTTCTATTCCTTCCTCCCTTCCTTACTTTCTTCCTTCTTTCCTTCCTTCTCTCCTTCCTTCCTTTCTTCCTTCCTTTATTCCTTCCTTCCTTACTGCCTTCCTTCTTTCCTTTCTTTCTTCATTCATTCATTCATTCATTCATTCATTCATTCATTCATTCATTCATCGTTCCTTTTTTTCCTTTCTACATCTCTTCAAACCTTTCTCTTTTGTATTAAAGGTCATTCATCCATTCATTCAATCGTTCATTCTTTAACTCACTCATTTATCAATGCAATTCTTTTTTTTTTGTTTGCTTACTTGCTGTCATCCATCTTTCCTTCCTTCGTTTATTCGATCATTCATTCATTCATTCATTCATTTATTCAGTCAGTCAGTCAGTCAGTCAGTCAGTCAGTCAGTCAGTCAGTCAGTCAGTCAGTCATTCTTTCCTTGTGTCTTCCTCTTTCCTTTCCTTCCTTGGACCCGACTCGTCTTGTTTCTTGTCTGTTTTGTCTGTCTTTCTTCTGTCCCTGCCTTGTTTCTTGTCTGTTTTGTCTGTCTTTCTTCTGTCCCTGTCTTGTTTCTCGTCTGTTTTGTCTGTCTTTTTTCTGTCCCTGTCTTGTTTCTTGTCTGTTTTGTCTGTCTTTCTTCTGTCCCTGTCACCTTCATTTTCGAGAAGCCTGGAAAGGTTTTCGTGCATTCCATTATCCTTTGCTTTTTCTTCTTTTTCCCTTGTTTTAACCCCCCATCCCACCCCCGCCCTCCCCCCTCCCTTCTCTTTTTTTGCTGTATTTTTTGGTTGGTTGGTTTGATTTCTCTTTTTCTTTCTTTCATTCTTTCTTTCTTTCTTTCTTTCTTTTCTTTCTTTTCTTTCTTTCTTTCTTTCTTTCTTTCTTTCTTTCTTTCTTTCTTTCTTTTCTTTCTTCTTTCTTCTTTCTTTCTTTCTTTCTCTCTTCTTTCTTTTCTTTTTCTTTCTTTCTGACATTTCTTTGTATCTTTGGCTATTTTGGATGCTGGTCTGTTTATTTAACATAGTTTGTTTTGTGTGTTAACTCTTTCCTTGTTTATGTTCCCAGTTCACATTGGTACACTTTGTTTTTGTTTTCTTGTATTTTTTCCTGTACTCTAATGCATTTTGTTCTTTTTTTATACTTGTGATACTATAATGTGTATACAGTGACTTACAGTATTTTCAGCGTTATATTATTTTGAATCTAGCGTGCATGCTCAAGAAATGTCCATAAAGCACGTCAATGTGTATACTTGTAACGGTTTTTCATCTTTATTACTTTTCTTTGTGTTGATTCCTGCTTCTCAGAATTGTAGTTACATTGCATGAAAGTGTAATAAAGTGCACTCCGACCAATTAATGTTATCCTCCAAATGCATTACATGTTTTCAGGATTTTATATATTCCATTTTCAAGATCTGTTGAACTCTCTTATCACAACCTGAATGTTATCTTTGGAATATAGCCTTTAAAATCATTGTGAAAGTTAAATAAATTAAAAACAGAAACGTAGTGTGTTGAACACACACGAATACACGAATACACACCCACATCCACACACGCGCGCGCACACGCACACACACACACGCACGCACACACACACACACACACACACACACACACACACACACACACACACACACACACACACACACACACACAGATATATAGATATATGTGTATATATATATATATATATATATATATATATATATATATATATATATATATATATATGTATACATACACACACATATACACATGGCGGCGGGATAGTTCAGTGGTCAGAGCGCTGGCTTTCCCCCAGTCAAGTTCAGCAGCGTTGAGCGCGGTTACCAGTTGGATGGGTGACCGTTTGCGCGCCTTGGCTTCTGTACAGTCTCCCCCCCCCCCCCCCCTCCAGTTCACCCAGCTGTAAATGGGTACCTGCTCTCTTTAGGGTCAGGGAAGGTAAAGCTGGCCCCTAGAGAAGCTGAGGTCTCTGATGCCTCGCTCTCCTACGACCGCCTAGGTTATGGGACACCTTACCTTTACCTACATATAACACATATACATATACACACATATTATATTTTATGTACACATCCATCCATCCATCCATCCATCCATCCATCCATCCATCCATCCATCCATCCATCCATCCATCCATCCATCCATACGTATCTATCTACCTGCCTACATACCTACCTACCTACACACACATACATACATACATACATACATACATACATACATACATACATACATACATACATACATACATACATACATACATACATACATACATACTTACATACATACATACATACGTACGTACGTACATACATACATACATACATACATACATACATACATACATACATACATACATACATACATACATACATACATACATACAATATACATACATCTTCTGGAATGTTTCAGAACCAGAACAAGATGAACCTCCAGTACAAAGTAAGTGTATGCGCTATCCATAATTCTCTCTCTCTCTCTCTGTCTCTCTCTGTCTCTCTCTGTCTCTCTCTGTCTCTCTGTCTCTTGTCTCTTCTCTTCTCTCTCTCTCTTCTCTCTCTCTCTCTCTCTCTCTCTCTTCTCTCTCTTCTCTCTCTCTCTCCTCTCTCTCTCTCTCTCTCTCTCTCTCTCTCTCTCTCTCTCTCTCCTCTCTCTCTCTCTCCTCTCTCTCACACACACACACACACACACACACACACACGCATACACCCACCCACCCACCCACCTACACACACACACACACACACACACACACACACACACACACACACACACACACACACACACACACACACACACACACACACACGAGAAGACACAAAGAGTGGGATAGATAGATAGATAGATAGATAGATAGATAGATAGATAGATAGATAGATAGATAGATAGATAGATAGATAGATAGATAGATAGATAGATAGATAAAGAGAGAGAGAGACAGAGACAGAGAGAGACAGAGAGAGAGACAGAGAGAGAGACAGAGAGAGAGAGTTAAAGGGAGACAGACAAACAGAGAGGCAACATACAGACAGACAGACAGACAGGCAGTGAGAGAAGAAACGAATGAACGAGCGATCGACCAAACTGTTTCCTTTTCCTTGAAGAGGAAAGAATTAGCATACATATAGCAACTTCTTGGCATCGAGCTGGCTCTCAGTGCTAGCTACAAAACGAAACCCAGGAGCAAAAACAGAATTAATCAATGATGGGGAAAACATCAGTCAGCCAGTGCAAAAATGTACATAGCTAGCTGCAATATGACATGACATTATACTCACAGATATGGGCAGAGAATAATTATTAACTAACGACACAGAGAGAGAGGGGGGGGGAGAGAGAGAGAGAGAGAGAGAGAGAGAGAGAGAGAGAGAGAGAGAGAGAGAGAGAGAGAGAGAGAGAGAGAGAGAGGAGAGAGAGAGAGAGAGACAGACAGACAGACAGACAGACAGACAGACAGACAGACAGACAG
>JASPKP010007372.1:10000-12881 GCA_030674155.1 Stramonita haemastoma
TGATAAAGAAGAAGAAGAAGAAGAAGAAGAAGAAGAAGAAGAAGAAGAAGAAGATGATGATGTATGATGATGATGATGATGATGATGATGATGATGATGATGATGATGATGATAAAGAAGAAGAAGAAGAAGAAGAAGAAGAAGAAGAAGAAGAAGAAGAAGAAGAAGATGATGATGATGATGATGATGATGATGATGATGATGATAATGATGATAAAGAAGAAGAGAAGAAGAAGAAGAAGAAGAAGAAGAAAAGAAGAAGAAGAAGAAGAAGAAGAAGAATGATTATGATAATGATGACAACAATGACGACAATGATGACGCTGAGGAGGAGGACGACGACGACGACAAGGACGAGGAAGATAATGACGTCGACGACGATAAGGACGATGGTGATGACGATGATGACTCTAGCTGTGGCAATGATGATGATGATGATGATGATGATGATGATGATGATGATGATGATGATGATGATGATGATGATGATGGTGATGATGGTGATGATGATGACGACGGCGATGATGATGATGATGATGATGATGATGATGATGATGATGGTAATGGTGATGGTGGTGATGATGATGACGACGACGATCATGATGATGATGATGATGATGATGGTGATGATGATGATGATGATGATGGTGATGATGATAATGATGGTGGTGGTGATGACGACGACGACGGTGACGACGATGATGATGACGACGACGAGGAGGATGACGACGACGATAATAATGACGACGACGATGAAGACGACGATAACGACGATAACGATGACGACGATGATGACGATGACGACGATGATGACGATGATGATGATGATGACGATGACGACGATGATGACGATGACGATGACGACGATGATGACGATGACGATGACGATGATGATGATGATGATGATGATGATGATGATGATGATCACGATGATGATGATGACGATGACGATGACGACGATGATGACGATGAAGACGACGACGATAACGATGACGACGATGATGACGATGATGATGACGATGATGATGACGATGATGCTGATAACAGGCCTGGTGGAAGACACGGAGGACACAGCGTGGTTCCTGAGGAAAGCGAAGAAAGGCATGGTGAGACTGGAGGACATGGGCAAGTGTCAGGATGAGGACAGCTGTCAGCTGGGGGCACACCAGGTGAGGGACAGAGAGACATTGTGTGAGAGAGGGAGGGATGGATGGGTGGATGGATGGGTTGATTGATGGATTGATGGATTGAAGATGGATTGATTGATTGAAGATGGATTGATGGATTGATGGATTAAAGATGGATTGATGGATTTATTGGTTGAAGATGAATTGATGGGTTGAAGGATGCATTGATGGACTGATGGATGGATTGGTGGATTGATGGATGGATTGATGGATTGGTGGGTTGATTGATTGAATGATTGGTGGATTGATGGATGGGTGGATAGATGGATGGATGGGTGGGTGGTGGGTGGTGGATGGATTGATGGGTAGATGGATGGATGGATTAATGGATGGATGGATGGACTGGTGGATTGAGTGAGTGAGTGAGTCTGTGTCTCCTTTATAACTGACTCTGTATCTCCTCCTCCATAACTAACACACTATGACATCATCATCCTCTCCTCTCTCTCTCCACCAGGTGCTGCCCTCAGACTACAGCGCCACCACGTACCGCACAGCGCACCTGGTGTGGCCGGAGCTGGCGGGCCCTGACCCCTGTCCCGCACCGCCACCTTCACCATGACCAACACGGCGCCCATGCACGCCGCTCTCTACCCCGCCTGGCACCGCGCCGTGTTGCACGTGCGCACCTTCGCGCTGCAGCAGTGCGGGGTGCCCCTGGTGTCGCCTGAAGAATTCATGTCCAGCAAGTACCACCCCCATCACAGCCGCAAGCACCAGTTCTACCATTACTTCGGCAGCGGGGGTCGTTACGATGAGGGTCCTGCCGTCTACGTCGCTTCAGGGATTATCCCTTCCCGTGACCCCATGGAAACGATCGGTAACGATATCAACGTGCCCTTTATGTTCTGGATGGCGGCTTGCTGCGTGGTGCGTAACTCCAGCCACCATCACCACCACCACCACCACCAACACCACCGTCGCCAAAACGACTACGCCAACCTCTTCCACAACGGTCCTCAAGTGGTGGGGAAGCATCACAGCTCCTTCGCCGTGTACGCGCGTAACGCAGGGCCGGGTTCTGTGGAGAGGAGCGGGGATGGGGAGGAGGTGTGGGGTCAGGTGGTGGCGGCCCCGGTCCTCCAGTTGGAGCTGTTGTTGCAGGACATCTACAAGACCTTGCCCACAGACCCTGACGTCAATCTCTTCCCTGCTGCCCACGGCGCCTGTAGCGAACTCCGCAACGACTTTTCGCGTCACGTGCATCTGTAAAAAATGGAGGGCAAGCAAGGCGTCTGTCACGCCTGCGTTGGGTCTCAGCTCTCTTTCTCTCTGTCTCTTTATTTTCTTTCTTTTTTTTCTTTTTCTCTTTTCGAGGGATTTCAGGTGGTTTTATTCTACAGCTGAAGGGTTTCTGAAGGTTAGAGGACATTTTTTGTCTGTGTGTGTGTGCATGGATTCATGTCCCAGTTTTCGTGGCCAAGTTCTTAAAGATGTGTTTTCACGTTCACCTGTTCCTGACTTCACAAGTTGATGACCTGTCATCTAGCTCCTCATCTTCATCGTTAGTGGCCTGGATTTTGGTTGTTTTGTGGACCAGCTAGCTGTCGGGAGTTACGTTTCGTCAGTGTGACACGACACGACATAAAGACCGTTTTCTGTAATGAACTGTATGATTATTTGATCATTTCTCTTCTGTAGTGTCCCCTTCTTTCCTTTAACGAATGAGCCACCGATAAATATTTTAATGTGTA
>JASPKP010000737.1:0-15000 GCA_030674155.1 Stramonita haemastoma
TTTCTTCCTTCCTCCTTCCCCTTCCCCTTCCTTCCTTCCTTCCTTCCTTCCCCTTCCCTTCCCCTTCCTTCCTTCCCTTCCCCTTCCTTCCCCCCTTTCCCTTTCCCCCCCTTTTCCCCCTTCCTTTCCTTCCCTTTCAACCTTTTCCGTCCTCCCTTCCTTCCTTCCTTCCTTTTTTTTCAACCTTTTCCTTCCCCCTTTTCCTTTTCCTTCTTTCAATCCCCCCTTCCTTCCTTTTCCTTTTCCTTCCGCCTTTCTAAATCCACCAAAACCCCCCACCCCCCCTCCCCCCCAACCCATCCCCCCCCTTTTCCCACCTTCCCTTTTCCTGACTCCCTTGCTTCCCCCCCCCCCCATCCCGGCCCCCCCCTTCCCCTTTTCCTTTTCCCCCCACCACCAATCCACCCCCCCCCCCACCCATCCATCCATCCCCCATCCATCCAGCCACCATCCTACCCTTCCTGGCCTTTTCCCTTTCCGGCCGCCACAAACCCCCCCTCCGAAAGGGAAAAGGTCTGCCCCCAAAAGGGGGAGGGGGGGGGTAAAAGCCGACCCCAATAAAGGCATTAAAAGGTTCCGGATTAAATACCGTTTTGGGGCCAAATTCAACGATAATGATGATGAAGAAAATGAAAAGGATGGGGGAATGATGATGAAAAATTTTTGGTGATGATGATGATGGTGATGATGGGATGATGATGATGGTGGTGGTGGTGGGTGGGGTTTTGTGGTGGTGGGGGTGGTGGGATGATGATAAAAAAGAGATGAAATGATGATGATGATGAAAAATGATGATGAAAATTTTTAGGAGGTGGTGGTGGGGGTGGTTAGGGGGGTTGGGGTGGAAAATGATGACGCCGACGACGACGACGACGACACGATATGATGAAAAATTTTTCCCTTGTTTTTTTTTTTTTGTATTTTTTCCCCAGCTTAACACTCTAGGGGGTCACTCAGCATATGCCCCTCACTCTCCTCTCCACCCCCCCCCCCCCCCCCCCACCGGGACAAATTTTGTGAGACAGAAACCCAAAAACACTGTGTAAAAAAAAGTCGAGGGGGTATGAATGTCTCCCGGGGAATCTGGCCATATAGGAGCTTTTCTCCGACTTCAGAGATTTTTTTTTTTGGGGCCTGATCGAAAAAATACCGGGTGCTATAATGGATCGTGTTTTTTGGACAAAAATCAACATTTCAACAATGTCAACTTTTCAGGAAAATTTTAAAATTCAGACAATATCAAAATTTTCGGGGCAAAAAACTTTTCATTCAGCCCAAAATCAACATTTCAGACAATATCAAAAAAATTAACAAAAAACAACATTATATTTCAACAATATCAACATTTCAACAATACCCCAAAATTACATTTTACACAATATCAACAGAACATTTCAGACAATATCAACTTTTTTAACAATAAAAAAACACATTTCAGAAAAAACGAACAGAAAATTTCAGACAATTTTAACCCCGAACATTTCAGACAATATCAACATTTCAACAATATCAACATCAAAATTTCAACAATCGTAACGAAACATTTCAACAATATTAACGAAACATTTAGACAATAGTAACAAACATTTCAGACAATATTAACAAAAACATTTCAGACAAAACCCCAAATTTTCAACAATTTTTTAAAAAACCCCTTTTTAACAATATCAACATTTCAGACAATATCAACATTTCAGACTATAAAAAATTTTCAGAAAATATCAACACACTTTAAAAAGATAATATCAACATCACTTTTAAAAAAAATATCAACAAAATTTTTTAAAAAAACAATATCAACTTTTCCCCCAAAATAAAACATTTCACACAATATCAACATTTCAGACAATATCAACATCCCATTTCAGAAAAAAATCAACATCACATTTCAGACAATATCAACTTTCCCCTTTCAAACAATATAACCCCATTACATTTCAAAAAAAAAATCAACCTTAAAATTTTCCAAAAAAACATCAACATAAAAATTTAAAAGACAAAATCAACTTTTCAACAACATAAAAAATTTAACCCCAATAGTAACAAACTTTTCAGACAATCCCCAACATCACATTTCAACAATTTTAAAAAAAACCCCTTTTCAGACAAAATTAACAAACCCCATTTCAAAAAATAGTAACACATTTCACACAAAAGAACGGAACATTTCAAAAAAAATTAAAACCAGAAACATTTCTGACAATATAACGGAACATTTCAGGTCAATATTAACAAATTTTTCTGAAAATAGTAACGGAATTTTTAAAATTCAATTTAAACCCCAGAACATTTCATTCAAAGTATCAGAACATTTCAACAATATAACAAAAACTTTTTAAAAACAATACAACAAACATTTCAGCCAATGTTAACAAAACATTTCGACAATATAACATCACATTTCATTCAATATCAACAAACATTTCTTCCCCAATAGAACCCCAAGAATTTTTTCAGACAATAAAAGGGGAATTTTTCAGACAATATCAAGGGAAAAAATTTCAGACAGTATCAACATGATATAAAAAACATCACAGCATCTGAAAAAAACCTTGGGGGGCCCCGTGTCCCCGTAATCAATGCCTACTAATTTTAAAAAAAACCCGGGGGGCCGTAAACCCGGGTTAAAATTTCCCCCCCACCCCAAAAAAAACAAAAGGGGGCTTTCTAAAAACCCCCCAGGTACTAAAAAGGGAAAAAAAAGCAATTTTGGGGCGAGCGCGTGCGCTTTTCACATTCACACACACACCACACACACACACACACACACCCACACACACACCCCAAAACAAACAACACACTTTTATATATAAAAATTTTAAAAAAAAAAATTTTATATATACAAAAATAATACACAAAAACACACACAATACAAGGCGGGGCGTCCCCCGAACACACACGCACTCGAAAACCCCGCCCAAAAATACGCAACGCACCCCACCCCAAGAAAAAGAAAATTTCGCCGCGCGCAGGCACACCCGCACTCGAAAAGCCAAAACACCACATGCACGCGCGAGCACACACACACAACACAAAACACACACACACACACCCCAAAACACACACACAAAACACACACACACACACACACACACACCCCAAAACACACATACAGATACAATGAACTTTAAACCGAGGCCCCCGTTGCGAACGCACGCAAAAACATCTTGCGCAAACTTTTAAAACATTTTCCTTTTTTGTATATTTTGGCCCTTTGTGTGCCGGGGGGAAAAATGGCAAAATTTACAAAACGCATACACGGGGGGCTGGACGTAAAAAAAAACACATGAGTGTTAAACCCCCATTCTCGATTTAAAAAATAAAAACAAAATACAATAAAACACACACCCCACACACACACACACACACATCACACCACACCCCACACACACACCCACACACACACACACTCACACACACACACAAACACATACACATACACACAAACACACACACCCCTCACCACTCACACACACACACACAAACACACACACACAACACCCACACACACACACACACACACACACACACAAAAAACACAAACACACACACACACACACCACACCCCCCAACACACACGTTATATGAAAAAACCTCTAAAAAAAAAAAATTTTCCTTTGTTTGCAACAAAAAGAAGAGAGAAACAAGAAAAAGAAAGTAGATAAAAGCTTAAGTGTAAAAAATTTTAAAAAAAACATTTTTTTTTTTTTCAAGGAAGCTCAATGTATCGAAAAACTGAGCAAGCAAAAGAATTTCCCCCTTGTTTTCCCCGAATTCACGGAAAACCCCCTCCAAAAAAAGTTTTAAAGGGGCCCCAACAAATAAAATTTTGTCAAATAATCTTCTTGTCAAAAAACCTTTTGCAAAAGTAGAGTGGCGTTTTTTGTGTTGTTGTTTTTGTTTTTGTTGTTTTTTTGGTTTTTTTTATTTTAAAAAACTCCCCCCACACCCCTCTTTCCCCTTTTAACCTTTTTACCTTCTTTTTTCTTCCCCTCCTCCTCCTCCCCTTTTCCCCCTCTTCCTCCTCCCCTCTCCCCCCCCCCCTCCTCCTCTTCCTCCCCCTCCTCCTCCTCCTCCCCCTCCTCCCCCTCCTTCTTTCTTCCCTTTTTTCTTGGGGTTTTTCTTTTTCTTTTTTTTTTGTTTTTGTTTTTTCCCCCCTTTTTCCCCCTCCTCCTCCTCCTCCTTCTCCTCCCCCCTTTTCCTTTTCCCCTCCTCCACCCCCCTCCCCTCCTCCTTCTTCTTTCTTTTCTTCTTCTTCTTCTTTTTGTTTTTCTTTTTCTTCTTCTTTCTTCTTCTTCTTCTTCTTCTTTTCTTTCTTTTTTTCTTTTTTCTTGCCCCTTCTTTCTTCGAAAATTTTTCTTCTTCTTTTTTCTTCTTCTTTTTTCTTTTCCCCTTTTTTTCTTCTTTTTTCCCCCTCTTCCCCTTTTTCATTTTTCTTCTTTGCATTCTTCTTCCTCTTTTTCTTTTCCTCCCCCTTTTGAAAAATTTTCCCCCCAAATTTCTTCGCAATTCTCCTCCCCCCCCTCCCCCAAACCCCTCCTCCCCCCTCCCCCCCCTCCTCCTCCTTCCCCTTTTTCTTTTTCCTTTTTTTTCTTTTTTCCCCTTTTATCTTCTTTTTCTTCTTCTTTTTCTTCTCATTCTTCTTCTTTCTTTCTTCCCCCTTTGCTTCTTCTTTCATTCTTTTTGGGGTTCTTCTTTTCTTCTTCTTCTTCTTTTTCTTTTTCTTTTTCTTTTTTCTTCTTTCTTCTTCTTTCTCATTCTTCTTTTTTGGGGATTCTTTTTCCCCTTTCATTCTTTTTTCTTCTTCTTCTTCTTTTTTCTTCTTCTTTTTCTTCTTCTTCTTTTTTTTTCCCCTTTTTTCTTCTTTTCTCCTTCTCCTTCCCTTCTTCTTCTTCTTTTCTTTTTTGATTTTTTCCCTTTTTCTTCTTCTTTTCCCCTTTTTTTCCCCTTTTTTTTTTTTCTTTTTTCTTTTCCCCTTTTTCTTCTCCCTTTTTCTTCTTTTTTCTTTGCATTCTTCTTTTTCTTTTTGCATTTCTTCTTTTCCCTTTTTTCTTTTTTGCTTTTTTCTTTTTGGGGATTTTCCCCTTTTTCTTCTTCTTTTTTCTCTTCTTCTTCCCCTTCCCCTTTTTCCTTCTTTTTCTTCTTTTTCCTTTCCCCTTTTAAAACTTCTTCTTTGAAAATTTTTTTTTTTCTTCTTCTTCTTTGCATTCTTTTTCTTTGCTTTTTTCCTTCTTCTTCTTCTTCTTCTTCTTCTTCTTCCTTTTTTTTTTCCTTTTTTTTCTTCTTTCCTTCTTCTTCTTCTTTTTCTTCCTTCTTCTTCTTCTTTTTTCTTCTTCTTTCATTCTTTTTTCCTCTTTTCCTTTTTTTCCTCCTCCTCTTCGAAAATTTTTTCGCAAATCTCTTCGAAAATTCCCCTGAGCTGATTTTCGAGGAGACAACGAAAATTTTTTTTTTCTCTCTACCTACGGGGATTTTTTGAAACTGGTTTTTTTTTTCTTAAAAAAAAAATCGACCCCAAATCAAGTTTAGCTTATTGAAAAGCACCCCAAACCCTGATTTTGTTTTCCCCACCCTTTAAAATTTTTTTTTTTTTTTTTTTTTTTTGAAAGGCCTGGGGCCCCGTTTTTAAAAACACTAAATAAGTTTGATAGCAAAAAACGATTATCAAATTTTTTTAAAATTTTAAAAAGAATTCCCCTACTTTTTAAATTAAAAAAATTTGGGGGCTAAATTTTTTATTAGGTTTTCCCCTGAACGGTTGTTTTGTTTTGACTGTGACTGGCTTAAAAAAGTAAACTTCGGTGAAAGTGTTTGGGGAAAAAGGGGGAAATGATAAAGTTAAGCAATGCAAGTGTTTTTCCCAGTTTTCCCCGAGCGTTACAAGATACACTCTCTTTTTAGAAAATTTTCAACTGAAAAAAAGGGGATGCACTAACTGGGAAGGTGAAACCCCCGCTGCAGCACGAACGTAAGTCACAGACAATTTCCCCTTTTTTTTTTTTTTTTTTTTTTTTTCCCTTTCTGCATGTTTGTATTTTAAAAATTTTAAAAAAGTTTTCCCGATGGATCAAAAAACCAAACCAACCCTTGATGCAATTCAAAAACGTTTTTCCTGCAAAAAAGAAGAACTATGTGTAGGGGAAACAGCCTAACAAACCCCAAAATACAGCCATTTTTGCGGGTGACATAACGGTCAACATAGAATTTTGATTTAAATGATGAAATTGTACACCAAGCTCCCTTACTGATCGCCCAATCCCCCCCAAACGGTTGATAAAACTTTATTCGTATCTTTTGTGGTCAAACAAAAGTATTACACAAGCCTAATTTAAGTTACAGTCACGCGCCAAATTTCTTTTCAAGGTATAGCGTTCATTATGGAACACAAAAGAATGTGAGATTTTAAAACACTTCATTAAAATTCATTTATGGCCGCAGAGACCCAAAAACTTGGAAATGTTTACTGGAAACACCTATTCCCTTTTTATTTCAGAGCCTTCCAAACCCCTTTTTTTCCTCAACACCCACTGATTTTGCACTGCCCGACTTCCCCCTTATTGGACGTCCACTCTACAACCCATCTGACCCCAACATTCTCAGTTGAAAGGGGAAGGACGGAAATTATCATTTTCCCTCCAACCCCACAGTCCCAGGTAAACTTTAATGAAAACACACCGAGATGCTGAAGACCAAAATGCCAGCCCCCCAAAAACCCAAAAACCCCTTCCTTGCTAAAAAACAACGGAAAAGACTCAAGACCACTTTGTGTTTTTACGCCAAAATCTTCTAAGATAAGACACTGTACCCCAAACCCTCTCAGCACAGCAAACCAAACACTTGAATCAGCCTTGAAAAACCCTTTCTCAGCACTAACAGTTCTGTGAAGACTAAACCCTCTAATCAAGATGGAAAATGTGCGTAAAAAATGAAATTCTGCATACACTACTGACAAAATTAGTTATATTCAAATGAAATGGAAAAGCTAAAAGAAAGTGTTTGGATTAGGAAAAAAAAACAGATATCCTTTCCAAAGAAAATCACTTAAAACACAACTGGTAATTTTACAACTGACCAAAAAGTTAAAACCCCCTTCATACAACCTTTCACACTCAACACTCAAATCTCCCCCTCTGATTACACGAACGAAAATAAACAGACAAAATCTTCAATGACCAAACCAACTGATTTCATCCATGATAAGTAAACAAAACCAATCCGAAAACATCAAACCCTCTTTCCAGCACCCCCCCAAGGGACCACGTCCCTAAATCCCGTGGTTCTGACTTCCCTGTTTCCCCCCAACCCCCATGTCAACCCACCTGTCACAGTGCCCGTGCATAACCCTTCCGCACTGATGGACGGGGAGCCGGGGACGGCACCCAATACTCACCATAAAATTTCACAAAAAGGGAAATCAAACATGATTCCAGTGATAAAGAAACCATTTTCCCCACCAGAAACCTACTCCATCCCCGAATCCAGCCCCCCCCCAATCACTTTCCCTCCCCAAACCTCTGTCCTCCTCATTGGAGACTCGTGCTTAAATACATTAACCCCCGAAAGATGGCCCCAGGAAATGAGGTGGTTTACAAAATATTTATTCCAGGCCCGACTGTCCCCAAACAGCTGACCGACAGGGCTGCAGTCTGTGTTTAGGGTCACACTCAGTAAGCGTAGCCCTCCATGTGGGGGGCAATAGCTGCCCTGCGGCCCCTCTCTAAAGAGAACATGGACAAAACTGCTCTCTGTGGTAAAAGTGTTTTTCCCAATCAACGATATGGCAATTCCATCATTCCAGCCAGGGCCACACCAATTTAAAAAAATCAATCTTCCCTCAATAAAAATCTTTATTCTGTCTGCGGAAACCTTTAATATCACTTTTGTTACAATTATGAAAACACCATTCACCGCAAAAAAAATTCCCCCCTTTAGCTCTTTATCAAAACGCATCCACCCCATTTCAAAAAGGCACACAAAACTACCGTCAACTAAAGCAAGCCTTCCACGCAGACCAAACTACCTCAGCAACACAACGGCAAAAAATAAAATAGGCCCGGGTGACCATTTCTTGGCCGTTTACTAAACAACCCTCCAAATTTATACATACCAAAGCTTTAAAAGGGAAACCCCTTTTTCCCCTCCCAAACAGACCACTCCACCACGACTAGTGAAAACCCCCTCTGTTCTTTGGGCAAAAACACCCCTCAGCGGGGGCAAACCCTCCCCCCCACTCATCTCCCACTTTCCTTCACTTCCCAACAGTCTAACAAAATCCACTACAGCCAACTTACCACCAACAGGCCCCCCTCCCAACCTACCATTCTTTTTCTGACCCAAATTGGGGCAATCAACAACAAATATCCTCTTTTTTCTAAATTTACCCCAAAAATAAACCAAAAAATACAAAGCAACCATTGGAGATGTCCCTTTGGGAAATGGAAAACACAGTTCATTATCTCAAGAAAAACCCTGCAATAACAACTTTCAGGTATTCTGTTAATACAAACCCTCATTTTTTCAGACCTAAATCACATCTGCATCGGTCAGAATATCAACTAGCTCATAGCAAAATACCACTTTTACCCTTTTAGCTAAGAAACTGTTTGAATAAGGGTTTCCCCCCCTTCTGACACAAACAGAATGCAAACTAAGCAACACAACTGAATCTTGTTTTCTTTTTTTTTTTTTTTTTTTTTTTTTTTTTTTTTTTTTTTTTTTTTTTTAAATTCCCTTAGTAAATAACGGGTGATAAAAGTAACAGGTTATAAAAGTGTTTCTTCCACAACTACAGAGTCATAAGGTTACAGATATGTTTTCTGGTTGACTATATGGTGAAAAGGTTACGGATAAGTTTTCTACTTAACTATATCGTGAAAAGGTTACAGATATGTTTTCTACTTAACTATATCGTGAAAAGGTTACAGATATGTTTTCTACTTAACTATATGGTGAAAAGGTTACAGATATGTTTTTCTACTTAACTATATGGTGAAAAGGTACAGATATTTTTCTGGTTGACTATATGGTGAAAAGGTTACGGATAAGTTTTCTACTTAACTATATGGTGAAAAGGTTACAGATATGTTTTCTACTTAACTATATCGTGAAAAGGTTACAGATATGTTTTCTACTTAACTATATGGTGAAAAGGTTACAGATATGTTTTCTACTTAACTATAATGGTGAAAAGGTTACAGATATGTTTTCTACTTAACTATATGTGAAAAGGTTACAGATATGTTTTCTACTTAACTATATGGTGAAAAGTTACAGATATGTTTTCTACTTAACTATATGGTGAAAAGGTTACAGATATGTTTTCTACTTAACTATATGGTGAAAAGGTTACAGATATGTTTTCTACTTAACTATATGGTGAAAAGGTTGCAGATATGTTTTTTACTTAACTACAAAGTGAATAGGTTAAAAATACAGCTGAAAGTGCTTTATGATAACTACAGCCAGCGATCCTAGATGCTGTAAAAAAAAAAAGGTCTTCATACACCAAAGTAAACAGGAAGGCAGGCAGTATGTACAGCCTGAGAAGTCTGAGTATGGAATCAGTGGAATACACTGGGATGAAATATAGATGTCAGGGTGGGTGAAAAAAAGAAGAGGTATATATATATATATATGTGTGTGTGTGTGTATGTGTGTGTGTGTGTATTGTATGTATGTGTGTATGTGTCTGTGTTTGTGCGCGCACGCGTGTGTGCGTGTTTGTGTTGTGTGTGTGTGTGTGTGTGTGTGGTGTGCGCGCGTGTGTGCGTGTGAGTGTGTGTGAATAAAATTCTGCTTGATGTGAGTGCTGCAGTCAGCTGTTCTCACTGACTTCCGACATTGCTGGTCTGAATTGTTAGTCTTTGGGTATTCACTGAAGACTTACAATCTATATCTCCTTCGGTGAGTGGATTGTACTCTTGATTATTAATTATTTCTACTATTATCTTCCAGCCTTTACTGAAAGATATTGGACACGTTGGTGAGAGATAATTAATTTTGTAAATATAGTTAAAAAATTCTACTTCTTTTTTTTGTTTGTTTGTTGTTGTTGTTTATTTTTGTTTGTATTGTTTTTTTTTTTTTTTTTTTTTTTTCCATTTTCATTGCAGTTTTTTGCACACAGTAATTTCTTACTGTTTGATAATATAGGTTGTAAATTTGTGAGAGTAAGTGATATTGCTCGCAGGGCTTTTGCTGTATATATCATTTGTGCCACATAATCCAGTGTGTGTGTGTGTGTGTGTGTGTGTGTGTGTGTGTGTGTGTGTGTGTTGTGTGTGTGTGTGTGTGTGTGTGTGTGTGTGTGTGTGTGTGTGTGTGTCGCAGCGACAGCAAGGCTGATATATAAAAACTTTTTGTCCTGATATTACCTTGTGCTGGTAAGCTGGTTGAGTGTTTTTCATTCTGCCAGTTGCGTACATCTGTGGGTTTACTTTGCTTTTTTTTCGCAAATTTTTTGGGATTCGTGATTGCAAATTTGTTTGTTGTAACAAATAGTAACCACTCGTTGTTTGTTTGGTGGGTTGTTGTTGTTGTTTTTTGAAACTATTTGATTTCCGTCTTGAATACACTATTTATGTATCTTTTGTATGATGTCTTTAACCCTTAAAAAGTGGCCTTCAAAAGAAGGATTGCGAGTTGGGTATTTAAACATAAATCATGCGTATAACAAACTAGATGAAATTGCAACGATTTTGGACAACTTTGGTAAAAACTTTCATTTGTTTTGTCTTTCTGAATCACGACTACGTTTTCAAATACCAGATTCTGACCTGTTATTCCCTGGTTACAAATATCATTCGTCGTGATCCAAAAACTCCTAAAGAAACGGGTTTATTATTATACTATAATCAGTCAGTCACATTAAATAGAGTCTTAGAATTGGAGCAGTACCATGTTGAATCTTTGTGGTAGAAGTCAAGTTAAAACATACAAAACCATTACTCATCGGCTTTATTACAGAAATCCTTCCGAAAGAATAAACTGGTATACTAATTTTAATACAATGATGGACGCTGCCACACTTTATAACAATGAAATAATATTATTAGGTGACTTTAATATTGATTTACTAAAACCTCAGACACAATGGGTTCAGCTCTTCAAAACTTTTAATTTAAATCAGCTTATTGACTGTCCAACTCGTATTACAGACACCACTAGCACTCTCATTGACCACGTTTACGTTTCTTCCGAACAGAACATAGCTGAAGTTTGTTCACCTGTTTCTTCGTGCAGTGACCATTTCCCTATTTGTGTAACTTGGTCGAGAAAAGGGATAAAAATTCCCAGGACAGGACACAAAACAATAAAATACAGATGCTTTAAACAGTTCAAAGAAGATGTTTTTCTTAATGATGTGGCAAACTCCACTTTGTCACATGTTTATCAGTATACTGATCCAGGTGAAGCCATAAAACTTCTGGATACGCACCTTTTCTAAAAATATAATAAACATGCTCCAATAAAAACAAAACGAGTGAAATTCAAGCCAAAACCTCCATGGATATCAGCAGAAATAGAGAACGAAATAAAAGTAAGAGACTGTTTAAAATTTAAACATGATAAAGAGTTTAAAAACCAAAGAAACAAGGTGACAAACATGAAGCGTGTAGCAAAACAAAAGTACTTTCAAGATCTTGTATCCGACAGAAAAAACTGCAGACACATTTGGAAAGCCATTAATCTACTAACAAATAAAACTAACAAAAAGGCACAAACTACAGTTAAAAGATATTTCATCTTTGAGTCTGAATAAACATTTGTTGGGATAGCCAACAACCTAATAAAGTGTGAAGACTGGAAAAGTAATGATTTGAAACATTTAAGAGCATATTGTGAGTCTAAAAATATACACTCTAAATTAGACATTCCATTTATTTCCTTACCTGAAGTGCTGACATCCCTCTTACAATTAAAGCAGTCAACCACAAAAGATGTTGATGGACTAGATGGTAAAATAATTAAAATTGCTGCGCCTGTAATAGCAGACACCCTTACCTATATTTATAATCTTTGTATTGACAAAGCTTATTTTCCTTCTCATTTTAAAAAGGCTAAAGTAATTCCTCTCTTTAAATCTGGCGCATCAGATGACCCATCGAACTACAGGCCGATATCAATTTTGTCTATCTTATCAAAGCCTTTAGAAAAGCATGTTAAAAAATCTTTACTTTTACATTTAGAAAAATATGACCTAATCAATCCAAGTCAATCAGGTTTCAGAAAAAAACATTCATGTCACACGGCTCTGATAAATATGGTAGACAAATGGCTTCTGAATATTAATAACAATATGTTTACCGGAGTTGTCTTCGCCGATTTTGCAAAGGCTTTTGATGTGATAAACCACACACTTCTGTTAAAGAAACTACACCTATATAGAATATCAAAGAATACCTTTCAATTTTTTGAATCATTTTTATCAAATAGACAACAGTCAGTCTTTGTTGGAAAGTCTCAGTCTGATTTTCTCACAGTAACCAATGGCGTTCCCCAAGGTTCAGTTCTGGGTCCAATACTTTTCTCTATATATATTAATGATTTACCATTGTACATGAATGCTTGTTGTGAATTATTTGCAGATGACAATTCAATTTATGCTGAAAATCATTCCTTACAAATTTTGTCATCTAATCTCCAAGATAATATACATCAGCTTACCAGATGGGCAGAACTAAATCACATGTCCCTTAATCCAATAAAGACTAAATGTATGTGTATAACAACCAGACAAAAGCGACAGAATCAGATATCTTCTATGTCCCCTATAAATGTTTCAGGTGAAAAAATTGAAGAAGTAAATTTCCACAAGGTGCTAGGAATCATTATTGATCATAATCTTTCATGGCAAGACCACATCGCCAATCTAAGTAAAGTTGTATCTCAAAAGGTGTTTCAGTTATCCAAAATAAAACATTTCCTTAATCTTAGCACTAGAAAACAGTTTTTCCATGCACACATAAGTTCTGTTATAGAATATGCATCAACCTTGTGGGATTCTGCAAGTGCAAATACATTAAAACCTCTGATTAGATTATACAAGCGTGCCATTAAACTTATTCTATTGAAATCAAGCTCATTAACTTCCGTGGACTATAAATCAGTTGGTATTTTGCCATTTAAATTGCAGTTGGAATACAACAAAGCTTTAATGATGCACAGAATAGTGTATGGAAATGCACCGCCCACTCTGGCAAAACATTTTCAAATAAATACATATCGTCATTCACATAAACTTACTGTGCCAAAACCAAGAATAGATCTGTTTAAAAGTAGTCTTGTATATAGCGGTGGCACTTACTGGAATAACCTGCCAGCATCCTTAAAAAGTGTAACTTCTATGCTAAACTTTAAAAAATCATTGAAACATTTTCTTATGAATGAAAGGCTGACAGAGACTGGCTGTTGATCTTGTCTTATTAGAAAAAAAAAAAGCATATTGTTTTCTTGTTAATCGGACAAAATGTCAGTCATGGTTTGCCATGACTTCATTTAATCATGTTTTACATATGTCTTTTTATCAGCTGTCTGTCATTCTCTGTCTGTCTGTCTGTCTGTCTGTCTGTCTGTCTGTCTGTCTGTCTGTCTGCCTGCCTGCCTGTGAAACTGAGTGTCTTTAGTCTGTCCGTCTGTCTGTATTCTATCTCTCATCTGCCTGTCTATCCCTTCTCTGTCAATCTCTACTCTGCTCTGCTCTACTCTGCTCTGCTCTGCTCTGCTCTGTTCTACTCTACTCTACTCTACTCTACTCTACTCTACTCTACTCTACTCTACTCTACTCTACTCTACTCTACTCTACTCTACTCTACTCTGCTCTCTAGTCAATCATATTTCTTATTTTCTAATCTGATTTTGTGATTTTGTTCTCTCATTTTGTAAAAGATAAAGCATAAGCGTAGAAAATGTTTCTTGTATTTGGATGATGTTATGGATTTTTTTTCTTTTTTTTTCACTCATACAATGTATATGTGCAGTTTGTTTGTTATTGCTATGCCTTTCTCTTCTTTTCTTCCTTTTTCCCCAGAAGGGTGGTTGTAAAAAGGCACGTTTTCTTATGCCATTACCCTCTTTAAATACTCATTCATTCATTCGTTCATTTATTCTCTCTCTCTCTCTCTCTCTCTCTCTCTCTCTCTCTCTCTCTCTCTCTCTCTCCTCTCTCTCTCTCTCTCTCTCTCTCTCTCTCTCTCTCTCTCTGTCTGTCTGTCTGTCTGTCTGTCTGTCTGTCTGTCTGTCTGTCTGTCTTGTCTGTCTGTCTGTCTGTCTGTCTGTCTGTCTGTCTGTCTGTCTGTCTCTCTCTCTCTCTCTCTCTCTCTCTCTCTCTCTCTCTCTCTCTCTCTCTCTCTCTCTCTCTCTCTCTCTCTCTCTCATGAATCTTGAAATTGATTTTCTGTACCCTTGTATTTAGTATTTGCTTGTTCGTTCGAAAGTAATTTCATTATTTATTTCGTATTGTGTACATTGCAACTTTCATGTATATTGTTGGGTTTTGTTTGCTTGTTCATCTTTTGTTTTGGTGTGTTTGGGGGGGGGGGGAGTTGGGGGGAGTCTTTTCCGAGGCTGGATGTAAAAAAGCAATTTTTGCTTATTCTATTACCCTCTTTGAATAAAGAAAGTTTTCAAAGTTTTCAAAGTTTTTTCTTCTTCTTCTTCTTCTCTTCTTCTTCCTTCTTCTTGGCAATTCTTCTTCGCAAATCTTCTTCTTCCTCTTTGCATTCTTCTTCTTCTTTCTTCTTCTTCTTCTTCTTTCTTCTTCTCTTCTTCTTCTTTCTTCTTCTTCTACTCTTCTTCTTCTTCTTCTTCTTCTTCTTCTTCTTCCTTCTTCTTCTTCTTCTTCTTCTTCTTCTCTTTGCATTCTTCTTTGCATTCTTCTCTTCTTCTTGCATTCTTCTTCTTCTTTGCAATTCTTCTTCTTCTTCTTCTTCTTCTTCTTCTCTTCTTCTTCTTCTTCTTCTTCTTCTTCTTCTTCTTCTTCTTCTTCTTCTTCTTCTTCTT